>VZTY01013571.1:0-11097 GCA_013400935.1 Turnix velox
ATTCTATGATAATTAGGAGGACTGTGCTGGTCATTAGAGAGCAGGGCTGAATGGGATTATGAAAGGCAAGAGGGAATACTGCAGCAGCTTTAGCAGATTTAGCCTGTGTGGTGTGATTTGTATCTTACAGAAACAGTTTTTTATTCTCACCAGAACTCCCCATCCTCTGCAATCTTGTGCTGCAGGCGTGTTTTCTCTTCTTCCTTAACAAAATTCCACTCTTCTGATCTTCAAAGGAGGAAACAAGTTGATTACAATTTGCAATACAGTTTTCATTAAAACTACTTCTCTTTACTGTAAGCCTTGTAGAGCAGAAAGTCAAATCATCTTGCTATGTCCATATGATTTTTACTTTGTCAGCCTTGCAAGTATTTGTTCTCCATGCTACCCTCTCCATGTGCCCAAATATGAAGGCAATCACCCTACTCCTCTTCACCTTCCTTCCTGATTTCCTATTAGCAGCTCTCAAAAACCTGTTGAATTGTGTTCATTTTATTTAGCTTAAAAGACAAATATTTACAGACTGTCATTCCTGGAGCAGCTGTTAAATTCCTTTCAGTAAAACATGATGAGAAGTTTTATCCAAACTTGGTCATGAATTGACATTTTGCTTATTTCTTCCATAACTTAAAACCTTTTTCTACTACCACATCTGGTTTTGAAAATAGACATTGCTAAACTTGTTAGACAGTAAAATTGGATCAACTCAGCCATTAGACTGGGCACTTTCTTCCATTGATTGAAGCCCCTTTTAAAATATTTTCATGTTATTTTTTTACAGCTTCACATAAGCATTCAAATATGATCAACTTAAAAGTTCATGTGCCAAAATAATAGCAAAGACAATTCCAGTCCCTCATTATTGAATGTTAAGGCCATGCACAAGCTGCAGAAGGGCAAGTAAAGCTGCAATTTTTTTCCAAATCATGTGAAGCTTCTTTTTACTCACTTGTCACTCCAAGGTCCATTCCATTCCACCTGCCCCCAGGGGTTTCTCAGCCTTACCAGTCGTATTTTTTTCCCTTTAAATGTTGTCTAATTGAAAAAGAAAGCAACAAGAACAGGCTGTTGGAAAGGCATGTCAGATCACAGATACCAGCTCCTCTAGTGATGGTGCTTCTCCAGTGTTAGTGCTTTACTGGGCCATTGCCCAGCCTGACCTTCTTGGGGTATATCCAGAAAAACTGTAAGACCAGGCAGTGGCTGGCTGTGGCTGCCTTTGCCAGAACACCGTGGTGGAACATTTGTTTCCCCAGAAAGCCAGAATCTGTAGAGATTTGTTTCTTCACAAAGCTTTAATTTATTTAGAAATATATTCTGTTTCCTTAGCTCATATATTGATTTGACTTTTTTTCTCCCATTTATAGTTTTGCTGATATGGATGGTGCTAGGCAAGCTGAGGAAAGGGACTATACCTACCTCTTCCACAGCAGTGACAGAGTAGGCATGACCTTTGACAAGCCCACAAGACATCCTGGTTTCATACTGCATTGGCACTATGGTCTGTTAGACACAAGATAAAAATGTGTAAGAGTCATGCAAAGCACAGTCTACTACTCTGAGACAGGAGTTGTCATCCAGGGCTTTGGGAAGGAGAATGACAAAGCTTAGGTGACACAGAATCACAGAATGACCCGGGTTGGAAGGGACCTCACGGATCGTGTAGTTCCACCCCCCCTGCCTAGCAGGGCCACCAAACAACCACATTTACTAGATCAGGTTGCCCAGGGCCCCGTCCAACCTGTCCTCGAACACCTCCAAGGACGGGGCATCCACAACCTCCCTCGGCAGCCTGTTCCAGGACCTAACCACTCTCCTAGTCAAGAACTTCCCCCTAACATCCAACCTAAATCTTCCCTCCTTCAACTTGGACCCATTTCCCCTAGTCCTGCTATTGTCAGCCCTTTCAAAGAGTTTACTCCCTTCCTGGGTGTAGGCCCTTTAGTATCAGTAGCTGTGTTTGAAAGAACTGAAATCCTTTCATGCATATGTCAAATAGGATCTGTAACAACAGGTTTTTAGCACTGGGATAACTCAGTAAAGCCAAATAAGGATTTAAAAGTGTAATGGTATAATTCTCTAAATTTAAATAAAAGTGCTGTGAAGTCAATTGCTTCTGGAAACATACGAACCCAGGCTGGCCTCTCATCTGTTCCTTGATAGTCAGCAGTGGAGTGAGTCATCTGAGCATTTTCTAGATTCTTCACCATTCGAGCAATCTGTTCCCCAATCTGGCTCCGAGGAGCTGATCCATAGGAAAAGCCTAAGTTATCCTGGTACAGAGAATGGGAGAAAAGCATCATGCAGAAAGATGAGGCAGGGAAAAAAAAAAGGAGAAAATATATGACAAAGATGAGTGGTAGAAGACAGCTTAGATGAATTGTCTCTTATTATATGCTGGATGGTCCATACTTATTTTGACAGTGGTTGAGAGCACTTCTTGTTCTTCTGCCTTTACTGCAACTTCAGACATTATAATGGTTATTTAAGCTATGTTTTTTTACTTTCACTTTTAAATTGACCACAATAAATGAAGACAATTTAAGACTATGATGGATTTGCCAAACTTTTGCACATTTGACATCAATATTTGTGTGTTAATAGCATTGTGGCACACAACTAACCTCATTTTATTGTGTCAGGACACTGAGGTAGGGGGTGCTGATTTTGTTGATCACACATCCATGTTCTGCTTTGCTTTATTTCCTTGTTAGTATCTGCTATTTGCTAATGGGTAGTGCCTATAGAGATGATTCTATTGCTAGAAATGGATGTTTGCTACACAGACTAAACCAAGCAGGTCCAGGATGTGGCATGTATTTAATTATGGATGAAGAGGTCCCTCTCCTCTACTGTTATCTACTGTTCATCTGCAAATTTCAGACAGACTCACATCAATGGAGCTGGCCATAAGGGATCCTCTGTCAATGGCATGTTTCATGATTTTATAGATATCTTTAGGGGCATCCTTTATCTCATAGAATTCCGTGACTCCTCCAGTGAAGTCCTCCATGGCTTCAGTGGTGTTGCCTCCTTTCAAAGCTTCGTATGACCCATGGAGTCTTCAAAATAAAAAAGAAAAATAAGGTTCTCTTTAACACAGCTAAAGATAGTATCTATACTTCAATGTGTGTAAAAATGAAGATCTGTAAATACACATACTAAAGGAAACAACCTCTCAAGTTATAGGTTTTAAAATAAGCTACTTGTACACATAGGAAAAAAAAGTTGAGAAACAAATGTGGACTTCTTAATGAATAGCATACTCCCCTAAGAATATGCTATACCCTCATCCCTAATTCTGAGTTGTGAGTATCTACAGGAAAAGGCACTGGCATGTTCAGAGCCTTTCTATAAGCTCATTATGGGTCCCATGTCCATTGATTTCATAGAATCATAGAATAGTTCAGGTTGAAAGGCATCTTAAAGGTCATCTAGTTCGAAACCCCCCTGCCATAGGCAGGGACACCTCCTATTAGATCAGGCTGCTCCGTGCCTTGTCCATCCTGGCCCTCCAGAGAGGGGGCATCCACAGCCTCTCTGGCCAGCCTGTTCCAGTGTTTCACCACCCTCACCATAAAGAATTTCTTTCTTTATATCTAGCCTGAATCTCCCCTCTTCCAATTTACATCCATTATTTCTAGTCCTTCCATCACATATCCCATTAAAAAGTCCTACCCCTGCTTTTCTGTAGGCCCCCTTCAGGTATGAGAAGCTCCTATGAGGTCCCCCCTGAGCCTTCTCTTCACCACGCTGAGCAACCCCAACTCATTCAGCCTGTCCTCATAAGGGAGTTGCTCAGTCACTCATAAGGGGGAGTGATTTAACCACTTCCCCAGCCAAAGTCTCAGTGATGATCTGGAAGGTCATTTTACTTTGCGTAGGCCTTTTCCAGGAGAGCACTCCAGAACTCATTGCGCTGGGAGGACTTGGTAAAGACCAGCTGGTTGTTGTATGTGGGTAAACAGTCATCGATGACGACATCCACCCAGTCTCCATAGCGCCAGAACTGAATAAAGACAGACAGAAAAAAACCAAAGTGTTGACTTAGTGCAGGGAGGTTGAACCTAGCCGAAAAGCCAGGCTGAGAGGAGAAATGTGGAAATTAACTGCTTCATGAAGTGGCAAAAGGTGATGGCATCTAGCTGGACTGAAATCCTCTGTTCAATGCATGCAGACCAGTGAGAGGTCCCTTAGGGGAGCCAAGGAAATAATGGAAAGCAGTCAATCATTGAAGACCCTCATATTCAGAAAAAAATTGGTTTAGACAGAGACCAGCTGCTTGCAGTCTTAAAAACAGATGCTCTTGCCAATTCCTCATGTGTCTGAGCTGGATGTAGGGCTGCATCTGAGCAGTGAAGCAGGACTGGGCACCTGCTGCTACCCCTTACATGCAGGACATGGCAACCTGCAAATGCTTTCTTGGCAGATTAATGCTCTCTAATTGCCTCTCAGGGCTGGCTCTTCTGTGACTGCTCTGTTGGAAGAATTCATGGTGAGACAATTGAATCCCTTTTCCTTCCCTGCTGTTCCTCATATTCCCAAAGGCTGGACAAGTGAAAGGGAAGAGAGCACCGAGAGGGACTCACCTGGAAGTGAAAGATGCCAGCATAGTTTTGTATAAAGGACTGATCATGTGGTATGACTCTGCAGAGGAGTTTTTTATTCAGTGTCAGGCAGGCAATGGCAGCTAGGAACCAGCAGTCACCTGTAAATTAGTGGAAGTAGCGGACAAAATGAAGGGACAAAGCAATTACCATCCGTGGGAGAACCTAAGATACTGGAAATTGACAGGTTAATTCTCAGTAGAGCATGCCATTGCTGCCTTCTCCGTGTGTTCTCTGGTTCTTTAACGCTCTAAGTATTTGTGATCTGGAAGTGCTCATTGCTAGGTAAGTGCAACAAAGGTTCACTATAAATTAGAAAAAGCCTGGAATCTAGTGGGAACTGTTGCATCTGTTAAGGCTTCTCTGTCTCATATGAACTCCTATCAAAACTTCCATATTATTTTTCCTTCCAAGCTTAGGAAAGAAAACAGCTGAGAAAAAAGTCTGTCTCCCAGGTGGAGCTCTGTAGAGCTGAGGCTCAGTCCTGTGTTTTCATGCCCCAGTCATTGGTCTGTGGGGACTCTTTCCTTCTTCATTGCTCTGATAATTTTCCTCTTTCTGAATCTGTGCCTGCACTATTGTGAACGCTGTTCCCTTTAAAGCTTTCCAGTTTCTCATTCAGACACTTGCACAAGTTTGCTGCCTCTGTAGGAGCTCTCAGTAGGTGGGGAAAGAATGGAAGACAAAAGAGAGAAGATATGCACATAAACTCATTTGTGTCTACAGCTTGGAACTCTGAAGTTCTGGTCATCTCAAAAGGATTTTTTTGTTAACTATTTTAAAAGTATTGATAAGGTGAGGACTGCCACAATCTCCCTAGATCTTAAATGAAGATTAACACACCTTAGTATGTGTTATGCTAGGAAGAAGTTAAAAAACCATGGCAAAGCTGACTGGGGAATGACCATACAAAGCAGCCCAGGTGTCATGTGGATGATTGTTGCAGAGATATCACTAGTACCTAAGCAGTAGCTGTATATATCAAAGTCTCTTTGAGCATCTAAGCTTAAGTTTTTCACTGTAGGGGTTGTCCTTGAATACAATGCACATTTAGTTGGAGACCCTCAGAAGATTCTGTGTGGAAATAACAGGACTAAATAACTGAAAAAACACAATAGTAGCTAATTAGATTTTTCTCTCAGTCAGATAATTCCTTCTTTTTACCTCCTGTTCACATATTAGTTCATTTTGTTCATCCCCAGATTCCAGGAGAAAGCATTGCTTTGTAACAGACTCATAGTGTTAGTTCATGAAGAGCAAAACATCTTTTGCTTAAATTTCTTCCATAGGTTGCTAGTAGACAATTCTCAATGATTTGCTATATAGAGCAGTAATGAGTAGATGAACTGAAACAATGTAATGAGTAGTAGAACTGAAACAGAGGATTTCAAATACCATCTGGGAAGCAAAAGTGAGAGCTAAGCTATGGTGCAGACATTTTAACAAGTTCAGAATTGAAATAAAGAATTTCATACCTAATTCTCCTTGGCAGATATCTGTTCTGTTTGCTCCACCAATGATAAACCGTGGGTTCTCACAGATTTCCTGCAGAATATAAACAGATGGATGAACAGGAAAAACATGCACTACAATGCCTTTTTGCTGCAGAAATAAAGGTTGGTTTAAGGCAATGTTTTCTTCTGGGGTAGTCTGCAGATATCAAAATCTCTTGCAGAATTCTCAGAGGCAGTTTCACTGTGGGAACATTTCAGAATCTGCATGCTTCAGACTTCAGGTACAGCTTTCTCCATGTGTCTACAGGGTTTAATAGCTAGTCTGGAGGGCTCCCTCAGTAGAGTTAAAATGAGGAAAGTAAGGAAAAATACTTTTTCCATACAATTAAAAAATAGATGCTACAGGAGAGCAGGTAGATGGAAAGAACCTCAGGGAACCAGTTTAATTTCTTCAAAAATGGGTGCAGCTTTAAGATCTCCAATTTGCAGTAACTTATATGCTGAGGTATTAGTAAGGTTGAAGACTGCATTTCATCAGGATTGAACCCCACTAACACTCCTTTTCAAAATCTACTCCATATCAGGTCTTTAATGCTTAATAATAATTAACTGCTGGTTTTGAGATTTTATTCTTTTCCTCATGTTGCAGTAGTTAATTGCCAATGCTCTGTTCAGAAATGTAATAGATATCTCTCTCTAAGGTCAGAAATCTCTTCTCACTGCACTTAGGAAAATGTATCAGGTTAGTCAATATTTACACTAGTGCAGAATGGGTACAAGATACTGAACAGACATGAATGATGGAGAAACTTCTCTAGGGAAGGAAGAACTATGCAGGAATTACCAGGGAATAGAGGTGGGACTATTGCAGGGTTGCACAGAACCTATTTACATGCAGGATAAAAAACTGGGGGGTGTAGAAAAGCTAGGGGAAGAAGTAGGTACAGTCCATCCAACAGAGGAAAAAAATACCCTGCTTTATGCCATCACTAATACTCAAATTTTTGGTATGGGAAAGAAAAATAAGAAACCTAATTTTTGGACCCATCTACTGCAGCCTAAAGACCTCTTCACTGAGCTGCCACAAACAGAAAAGAGGCAAACTATAGTCCAGATGCCAGATTTGCTGGAAGGTGGCCAGGCTTGAGTGGGAAGAAGAAAAAAAAAAAAAACCAGACAATTGTAGACAGTGCAGCTGACACTACTTCTGCAGTCTTAAACTTTTTTACTGTGTCATTGTTATAGCCCTGGATTTTTCCCAGGCTCATGTTTCAGATTTAGTAGTTTCACTTGGCTCGAGCCCACCTGTTTTTCTCCCGCACAGTAATGAGCAGAGTTGCTTTGATGTAAATATTTGGATTAGTCATATAGCCACTAAGACCAGCTTCCTGCTCCCCCCAGCAGTCACCTTATTCTCCTGGAGGGACAAACTGGAGGGATTTTCCTGTTATTTTGGGCTTTGGTCAGCTGCCCCTGTGTCCAGTTCTGTCAAGGCAGCTGTTTGAGATGCCTTCATGCTTTTCTCCACCCACTTGCTCTGTTGAAAATGTTCTTCCTCACATTGCTGTGCTGCTCTCCTGAAAGCTAGCTGTGAGATACCAGGTTTTCATATTGTGGGTTTTTTTCTGCCTCTGTTGCTGTATTTTATCTTGATCCTGTTCCTATGAAAGTAACAAGCTCTGAAATACAGCATACCATGTTCCACATTAAGGTAGTTAGTTGATATATGTTTCTAAATATTAAATGCACATTCCTCAGATAAATATATTGCATGTTAGGCTTGTTTGCTTTGGAGGATGGGTGATAAATGAATGCAAGTGAGGAAATCATACAGTGGGATCAAATGGATCATTTTGTCTATGACAAAAATGCTTTCCTTGCATTCCTTTAGGTGGCCAGATGCGTTCCCTAGAGACAGCATAGGGATGGGAGGCTGAGGTCAGTCAGAAAGCTGGGCACAACCTGTCATTGAGCTGGATGTGGTCTGGTGCAGGTGAGGATGGTTCTTTGGGCTCACCTCCCATGGGTGAGAAAATTATTTAATGTCATAGAATCATAGAATCATAGAATAGTTTGGGTTGGAAGGGACCTTAAAGATCATCGAGTTCCAACCCCCNTTCTCCAGGCTGAACAACCCCAACTCCTTCAGCCTGTCCTCATAGGGCAGTTGCTCCAACCCTTTGATCATCTTCGTGGCCCTTCTCTGGACCCTCTCCAACAGCTCAATGTCCTTCCTGTGTTGAGGGCTCCAGAACTGGACGCAATACTCCAGATGAGGTCTCACCAGTGCTGAGTAGAGGGGTAAAATCACCTCTCTTGACCTGCTGGTCACACTCCTCTTGATGCAACCCAGGATTTGGTTGGCCTTCTTGGCTGCGAGTGCACACTGTTGGCTTATGTTGAGTTTGTCATCAACTGACACACCCAAGTCTTTCTCTATGTCCTATGTTAACAAAGGGAGATTATATTTCCCCTCTATGTACCTAAATTGCACTCATGCATGCTCTAAAGAGAAACACTGCACTCTTTACTCAAGGAAACATTCAGGGCTGTCACTTGGCTTTTGCCCAAATTGAGTGTTAGGCACTCTGTTACGTGTGTTCATATTCTGTCTTGGCAGTCACTAGCTGGGTGGAATTACAGGGCCCTTCTCACTGCCCCCGTGCCCCGTGCACTTCTTTGCTGAGTTGGTCTGAGATCAGCACCAATAAATACATGTGTCTTACACTGGTGCTCAAGAGGCTTCACTTTGCAGTTGTGGAAAGGAGAGAGCTGTATTACTAAAAAGACAAGGCTTTAAATGTGAGTTTCTCCTCTTTGGTGACTTCCTGATGCAGCAGTGACCTGAATTACAGGCTTTGTTTTACAATAAACACACGTTTGCAACAGAAGGCACGGGTCTCGTGTGTCCTCAGCAGGACAGCCTGGGGTCAGGACCAACTGGATCCACAATCCCACAACACCCCAGTACTTTGCAGGCACAGACTGCACCTCTCTGGGTCTCTTGCCTCTGCTCTACCTGCAGCTGGCACCAAAGTTAGATCA
The DNA here is from genome assembly GCA_013400935.1 of Turnix velox. NCBI lineage: Eukaryota > Metazoa > Chordata > Aves > Charadriiformes > Turnicidae > Turnix > Turnix velox. The sequence continues at coordinate 9,107 of VZTY01013571.1, forward strand.
GGTGTCAACACATATCAAAACATGACTGATTGCTTTGGATCTGATGTTTAGATTGTATTTTGAGTCTTTTGCAGTCCTCAGCATGTTGTTACTAACGGAAAATTAACTGTAGCACTCCAAAAACTACTTGTTAATGGGTGGCTTAGAGAACAATGTTTGGGATAGAGATCCTGAAGTGTTCCTTTCTTTGGGAAGAACCTTCCCCAAACCAAAGGCTTGGCCTCTTTCTGCTCAGTTGCATTAGAAAAGTGTGAGGTTACACTGTGCTTTTCCCTTTTAATGTGCTTTCCCCTTACATACAATTTCTGCAAAGTGGTCTGTCTGCTCCAGTGTGCTGGTGTTCGTCCACCCCACTGTTGTATCACCTTTTTCTCTGTAGAAATAAGGGAAATCCATCCCTTTAAGACTATTGACTTGTAGCTGCATTTAACTCACTCACATGCATTTCCAGGAGCTGTGGTGATGACGGAGGAATGATAGAGCACACAGGCATGCAGAGGGCACGGCAGATGGAGAGTCATGTTGCTCCCCCCACACAGCTCACACTGTTGTGACAGCAGCACATGGCCTTTCCCTGCCTCTAACAGCTACTTGCAACAGCCTCTGAGCTTCTGCTCTTTAGTTACATTCCTGTAGTTGGCTTCTCCAACACCACTGACACAAAAGCAGAGACTGGGAATTGAGGAATTATTCTCTGCCTGTGAGAGAGACTTAGTCTGGGGAAAAAAGAGGTAGGCAGGCTGAGGAACATCCACAAGACAGGATAGTAAGTGGGATTAGTAGGCAGAAGTGAGTCCTCATGGTGTTTACAATACTCAGGTTCATGGTAAGTGAAAAATCTATTAAGCAATGTTTGTAAGTTGGCTAAACAACATTAGGAACAACCAATAGAATAAAAGCATGTTTCAAATCGTAACCTACTCATTCATTTTTGCAGATTAGGAGACTGGCAGAATGCTAAAGTGAAATTCTAATGAAATAAGGTACTGTTTAAAAATTAAGCCTCAGCAAACCAAACAACTTCTGTAGCAGAATGAGAATTCTTCCTTGGTGTTTCAGACAAGAAAATCCCCAGCAAATAACAAAAGGAAAGAAAAATAAATTAATGTTTCTTTTCCTACATATTGTATTCTCTTAGTTTCATCTTTGTTTATTGTATTTTAGCCATAATGTACACACTCCCTGAGCTTTCACACCCCGAGCTACTTATCTTCCTGGAGAGTCCTCTGAAGGAAATACATTTCCATCTTATTTCCACCAACATACAATTTCTGCAAAAAACTTTGTGTGAATACTTCAACTTACAGAAAGTAAAAAGCACTCAGCAAATATGTTACTTACACGTGGTCTTTTCCACTCAAACTTGATAGGGATTTTCTGGCTGTAGAAGAGGGAGGATTCATTGGGCGGGAAATCAGGATCTTCGTAGAGAATGTTCTTCTCCAGGCACTTCTTGTGAAGCTCTTCATAAGTCTTCTCCTTCACTCTAATAATGGGCTGGTTGCGACTTATAATGGCAGAATAAATCCCCCCTGTGCCCCCACCTGCACCTTCAACCGCAGTGCTAATGGTAGCACTGGGAACTGCCCCAGTACCTGTCTGCTGAGCCACTGCTGCATTTATGGCAGTCGGCATGGGAATGGGGCTCAAAGCAAATGTTAAAAGATCTTGCAAACTGGAAGGAAATTGGAGAAAAGAGGAAGCTGTTGCATAAACCACTTTTGCTGTCTGTTGAAAGCCTCCTACTCAAATCTGGCAATGAAATTCCACATGCTTGAGCATGCTGTGCATCCTCTCGGAGGGTAGTATTTTGTCATAAGAAATTGGAATTTATTCCTCAATGTGGAACAGGATAATCTGTTGGCTAACTCCTGTGTCTGAGTTATAGTATCTACAGCATGCATGTGCCTGCCTGCCCTGTGGGTATGCACGTCCAGAAGGGACAGGCTTTAACTAGTGAAACCTAAAAATAACGGGGCAAAGAGGGGGGG
>VZTY01013571.1:11211-38182 GCA_013400935.1 Turnix velox
CTGATGCAAGCACCTCCCCTTTCTTTAAGTAGAAAGATGAGTGAAACTGGAAGCTAGTCTCTTGCTGCCAGCCAATAAATTAGTCCTGACACTCCTTGAGGAACTCTCCTCCTCAACTTGTCATTTCTATCCTTTGCTGCGGAAAAAATACTTCGAGATTTTTACTAGCAGGAAGTATTATTTGAAGATGCTCTCCTAAGGGTGAAAAAAGGTAATTATTTGATGCTACTGAGGTCAGGTTAAAACTTTCCATCTGGGTTTGGCTCTTCAAGAAAGCAGTTTGCCAGCACTAAGATTCATCTGGTGACAGCTACCTCCCATGTAAAATGCACCTTTTCATACTGGGGACCCAGTGTGGAAACAGGGCTGCTCTATGTGATAGGATATACCTGTTTTAGAGCAGACTTTGTATGTTTATTCTGACATACAAGAGTGGATAAGGGACAAACTATCTCAAGGAAAGGAAATCTAAACATATGTTGCTCTTCTTTATAACTCAATTTTTTTAAAAAATGACATTGCTTGTATTTCAAGAAACCCTCCCATCACCTTGATTTCTTTGATTGCAAAGTCTTAAATCACATGATGACATCAGTCTTATTTTTGCCTAATGACACTTGTCTCTGTGCTCTGGCTCATGTACACATTGCTGACCTTCTGCCCTAGTGCTATAGTGTTTTACATAGCAATGTTTTTTTTTGGTTTGTTTTTTTTTTCCTTAACTACATGATTGGTTTACATATTTAAAATCAATGCTATCATGGGCAAACCCTACACCTCATTAGAACAAACCTCCACAGAGGGAACTTTTAGAGATGTTAAGCTGGCAGGCCTGACAACTACACTCTAGTAGTGTAAATCTCTTCTAATGGTGGCCAAAAGCCTTTTCTTTTCATCATGAATGCCTTATTGCACCAACAGGGCAACCAGAAAGGGCCAATTCAAGTGTTTGTGGAAACAGAAATGCAGTTGCTTCATGGTGGATAGTCCAGATGCAGAACTACTGGCTTCCTTGTTACATTTAGACATGAGCATTACAGACTTGTATTTGATGTTAAAGTTTGGCAGAGCCATGTCTCAGTTTCCTGGATATTTCAAGAGCAATGCAAGTAGTGTGATGCAAGGGCCTCACATTGCACAGCTTCAGCAGAAATGCTCAAGTGGGGAACTGTGCATAGATGTGCTTCTCCCTTCTCACCCAGTACAAAAATTCATCTATCATATCTTGTACAAAGAGCACTGTTTCAGAAAGAACATCAGTAGTGCAGGTGTGATATTCAGCAAACTCCTTGTGGGCTGCAGGGGAGGATCAAGTCAAGGATTAGTGGTTCTCTGAAGCTACTTTCCTCAGATTTAAAGACCCAGAGTATAAAAAGCAGTTACACACTATAACCAGATACCTTTGGAAAAATACTTAGTAGTGATTCCAAACAGTAGAAATAAGGTTGGAAGCAGTAAGACATGTAACTCCATTGTTACTTTATTTCTTTTACTTTCTAACTTCACAAATACCAGGTAAAACATTTCATTAAAATGCTCCAGCCAATAATTGTATCCTGTCAGAAGCACTGCTATACTTTAACATTAGAAACAATTGTCATTGGTAGCTTAGAAGATGACAGAAAAATAGGTTCTGTCTCAAAGATAGGGTCTTTCTTCTCACCAATGTAAAAATATATATTTATTACTGTTCTATGTGGATTAACTCATCTGCATTAAGCACAGTAGAACTTAAGTTCCCAGTTCCTCAAGCAGAGGCTCACACTTTCTGCTAGAAGGGAATGACAAACAGCTCTGCAGAATAAAAAAGAAGGAACCTAAGCGTCTAGTGGGGAACAAACTTCTTTTTGAAGAGCAGACAGAGCAGTCACAGTTTGCTCTCACACTTGCTGTTCCCAGAAACCTGCCTTGCAGGGGACAAACAGCAGCAGGTGGGAATGACTGACCAGGCAAACAGAAGCCTTATTAAGAAGAGTAGGGAGTAACATAAATGAACAGTTATGCTACCTTTTGCTGGCAAAAATGGTGACCATCCTTATCCATTTCCTATGAGTAAATTTATTGCTGTTTTCAGAGAATATTTTCTTATCTTGTAAGTAAATTTTACACTTTTATATTCACAAAAGCCATCTGAAGGCATGTTCAGACTTCACTCAAAGCAGAATTTATTTTTTTTTAATACAGTTGACAAGTGCAGCAAATAAAAAGGGCAAATGACTTGAGCTGTGGAGAAAAGGTAGCCTTGAAAAGAGATGGCTGATGTGGACAGGGTTGTGGGAATAGGCAGGATACAGGAGATAGTGGACTCAGGATGACTCCTAGGTTAGAAAGGGAAGAAACCAGCAGGACATACCAGTTATATTTGCAGAGATTGTGGGAGAAGAGGAAAAGGGAACATTAGGATGAGCTGTAAGAGAACAGGGGAATAAGCATGAAGCAGAGTGTTGAAATGCAGAATGAATCCCATTAAAACTAAAAATTTGTCCCTGAAATACCAGGCTTAAAGCTCAGACAGATACTAAAAATTGCCCAAGGAATTACCAAAGGAAGCCAAATCTTAGCAAGAATTGGAAGATGTGAAGAAGTGAAGTTCTCCATGACTGGGCTGACTTCAACCAGTGACATTCAAACATTCAACAATGTCAATTCTTTCCTAATGAAAGACTTCTAAAAAATGTAGCACTTGCAGAGAGAGGGGAGCAATAACATGGAAAATATTTCTCTGCAAGTATAGCTGCTCTAAAGCCAATCCTGCTTTACATGAACCTGTGCCTTTTCAAAATCCAAATCCCAGTTTCAAAGCCAGCAACTGGAAAGAATTCTGCACTTTCATATTATTGTATTTTCCTATCACACAATTGACTGGCACAAATGATGCCTCACCGTGTTTGGTGAGCCTCCTGAACAAGACTCCCCAATTTCACATTGCCATAAGGAGTGGAAAGGCCAAGTGTCTGCAATCAAACTAGTGACTCCTTCTGGGTTTGCTTTCACAAGGCAGCTTGCAGGCACAACTCTGGCACATCTACTGATGATGCTCTGGACAGTGGGATTTCCAAATACTTACTATAAACTCTATGATAAGCCAGAATTTCATCCTATTGATTCATGATTTTTCTAGTGCAATTGAAGGCAAGACTCAATTTTAATGCCTAACTGAAGCTAGCCTGGAGCAGATACTATTTAACTTTCCCCCCCAAAGATGCAATCCTAGTGCTGTTACTTTTGCTGTATGGAAGATCTATCCAAGTTTACTACTTTAAAAAAATAATTGCAGGAAATGTTAGTTTGGAGTGCAGGAGGGAGATATGTTCCTTGACTTGATTGGATCCAGTGGAGCCTTTTAAGTCCTCTCAACTTATTTTTCCTCAACTTTTCAATGAATTCCTTGAAGAAATCATGTCTTTTTACAGTTGATGCAAATCTCCCAGTCAGCATCTACACGCAGGGCTAAATTTTCCAGCATCACTGCAGAGGTCTTCATATTGTATGTGAAAGCCACTTCCTTTTCTTTCCCATCTGAACAGGACAAAAGAGTTTATTATTAGATTTAAGAAGGACTTTTCTGAAATGCAGTGAAACACAACTTCCTCCAGCTTTAATTCAGACTGTCCCTGCCACTGAAGGAAAATATTGAATAGCAAAGAAAATAGTAGTTAAATCTGTCCAGTATATGTGTAAGAATGCAGTGGAATTGGCACAGCTATTTCTTTCTTTGACCTTTCCAACTATGGTACATCAAACTGGAACTTTTCAAGGATTATTCTGAAAGAAATAACCATTGTTTCAACAGAGGTTCTCTTCCAAGCACTTTAAAAGTCCTCAAGATAGGTAGAGGCAGAAAGTCCACGTCCACACAATTCCCAGAGTGAAGGATGTGCTTGGAAAGCAGACAGAAATCATAACCCTTTCTCTAGACACAGCTCTGTATAGGATCCTCTGTATAGGATCCCTTATATTTTCTAGAGATCCCCACAGAGTGAGAAACTCCAGACACTTTTGAATGAGCAAAAGGGCATAAAAGAAATTCTATTTTTGTCTGCAAGTTTCCTGCTCTAAACAGATGAAAGCAAATGGTCCTTCATTTGAAATGCTATCTCTGGTCATATTCTGTGCTGGAGAAAGTTATCTAAGCTTGTTAATTCTGAATCACTTTTATTGATGTATCTTTTTACCTTACCAAAAAAAAAAGTGCTCTTTAATTCTGCATGTAATATTAGTGGTGAGTAGCTGCTGGCTCTTTTCACTACATTTTGTCCTCAATATCAAAAAAGTAGCAAATAATTGAACAAAAATGCTCCCTGTGCTATAACACTTCCTTAGAGCTGTGAGTTTGACACCTCTAGTGAATGGCACAATGCAATGGGATTTCAAATAATTGTAGTAAAATGGAAGTCAGCTCATTACCCTTGGAACGGGCTGTCACAAAAGTGGGTTGTTGTCCATATCCCAGAACTATCACTCGTTCAATCACACATGTAGTGTGGTATTGTCCACTTTCCTCTCTGCACCTGGAAAAAGATAATTTCATATACATTACTTTCTGCCCATCAGTAAAAGTTGAGCATCATACTTCAGCCTCACCCTAAAAGTTCCCAATACTGGTTTCCTTTTTTCTATTTACCTTTCACCTGAAATAAGTAAAACTTTGTCCCATTAGCAGCTAATTTTTTACTGCACAGCAGATTTCACAGTTAGAGGAAAAAAGGTTTGGGAGGATATTCTGTGGCAAAATGCCTTTGATAACTGTAAAGAAATTAGATTTTTGCTAAATGGTTGTTAAAACTCCTAAATGTAACTGGAAAGCTATTTTTACCATTTTTCAAATAAGATGTTTCAGAGTAATGACAGTTATCCTTCATCTTGAAATAATTTTAATTTTTATTAAAAAGCTCTAAAAAACCCTCAAATCAAAATGAAGCTTTGCAGAGTGAACAGAATGTTGCATTACTTAGCTCAAAACAACTTATTTTTAGCTTCTAGATTTGCTAGCAATTTAGCAACATTTTATTTTCCAACCTGAATTTTTAAGCTTTTCAAATTCTGTATCCCAGATAAGAGGCTTGAAGCATACTTTTAACTACATTATCCAAACTAGTCTACAGTTTTGCTCTGTTAGATGTTTTTAAGGTTTTAGAACCTCCTGTAAATTTTTGAAATATAGAAAGGAAGTATCCTGAAGGAAAAAAGAAGTACTGAAAAAAAACTAAAAATCTCATAGTAACTCATTTAGGATCTCTTTCCTTACAAGCAGCTATGGATATTTTTGGCTTTTAGTTTGTTTCACTCAGCTTTTGCAACTGTGTCCACTCCTGCTTTCTTTCAAATGCTGTTCTTGTATGTTTTACCATGCTAATATATACAGTACATTCGCTGATGACTTTTTGAGACTATATGGAATGGTGGTTCCCACAAAGAATCACAGGATACCTCAAGTCAGAAGGGATCCATAAGGATCATCAAGTCCAAATTCCTGCTCATTGCAGGGCTACCTAAAATAAATCATATTATTAAGAGCATTGTTCTGATGGTCCTTGAACTCTGACAGGCTTGGTGCTGTAACCACTTCTCTGGGCACCCTGTTCCAGTGACTGGCCACTCTCTTAGTGAAGAGCTTAGAGAAATACATCTCAGAAAATTCAAGCTCTTCAGGCATTATCCATTTGCAAAACTTACAGTTTAATTTCTTTTGTATGTGATAGGCTTTACTCTTGCTGTAACTTTGAGGAAATAAACAGAATCTGCAGATTTGACTAAACTGGAACAATGAGACAAATTATTATGTGCGTTGTTGCCCTTAGACTTACAGGAAATATAGTTTATTTCTCCAGTTTTACAACAGATTCTCATGCTCTGGGTCTTCACTATGCAATAGATGAGACTAACACTTCTAAACTATAAGAAGGTCTTGTGAACTGGAAAAGGCATTTCCAATGAGATTGTGATGGTGGCTTTTGTCTACAATAGCTGTTACCTGGAAGACAGAATGTTCTTATGGAAAGTGAATTTCCGGTAGAAGAACTGCTTCTTGTGGAGATATTGAAATGAATGCCCATCATCTAGGTAGAGCTCACCTATTGCATTGCCCTGTGAAACATATGAAATGGAGGACAAATTAACAGCAGCTTCTAGTGCTGGACATAGGAAGCTAAAATGTCTCACTATATGTTATGCTTCATAGTGTAGTGTTTATTCAGTGGCTTGTATCCCTGGAAGTCCAGGGAGGCCAGGTCTGTGAGTGCTTTAAAGACTTTGACATCCTGATTTTTTAAAATTCATGTGGGTTCCAGGTGTCACCTCATTCATTAGAGAAGACTGCTGTGGGAAGTTGTCTCTCTGTGTTTATGAGGTAGTTTGAGACCTGCTTGTTCTCTGCTTCTTTCTCCACGGGATGGGAGGAGGGATGAGAGGTCAGAGAAATGTTCTGCTACTGCTATATTCAGTCACAAGGGATCAGTGCAAGGGTGGTGGGACCCCCCGAACAGGAGAAGGGCAAGAGAGCCATTTTGCAGATACCATTGTGCTGATCAAACAGGCAGCAAGGACCTTTGTTATGACAAAGTCAGATGGAGTAAGAGGCAACATCGTAAAGGGAGTGTCATCTCAAAGTACCTCTGTGTCCAGGGCCACGCGGAGTTCATATGAAATATCTGACATCCATTCAGTAGATTTTCCAGCTGTGGTTTTCAGAGGTATCACAGTGCCCCCTCGCTGGAATACAGGAATCTGCAAAAAAACCCCAAAAAGCCAGGGTATGAAGGTTCATGTGATCTGATAATTTAATTTTAACTTGGATCAAATATAACTGAAGCTTGCTCTCATTTAAGCTCAGACTGAGATTTTCTTACAAGTACATAAAGAAACGATTTGGCTTACAACAGGAACAGTAGTAATCTTCCTGTCTGTGCACAACCAAAATATCTTTGCTTGGAGAAATCACCTTTACATCATCTCACTTTACCACCAGCACATATTACTGTTCTAATCTAATAACAAAGATGATGGGAATTTCTTCTTCATAAAAGCTTTTTTACATTACATTCCTATGAGACAAATGAAATGCTGCTATTCAGTTTTTGAATGTTGTTAAAACAAAAGCCTATTTGGTTTTTTTTTCCTTCTAAGTAGAAATAGTATTTTAAAAACATACATTTTCCAGTGTAACTGGGATCTTCAGAGTGCCTAGATCTTCCATTCGTTTAAATTTTCTGAAATCATACCAAATCTAAGAAAGATTGAAAAAAAATAAGCATTACATATGGCATGACATATTACCCCAGCAGAAACAGTTGCTGCTCTACTTGACCTGACTATCACTACTCCTAACAATCTATTTGATGTGCAAGAAATAATATTTACTTTTAAAATCAAATAACCTTCTTGATGGAAAGAATAATTTCTGAAGCACAGAAATAAGCTGAACTCTTCTCTAGCTTGCATAATATCTTGTATGTTAAAAGCATCTGCAAATGGAAACCCATGAAATAGTACTCCTTTTTTTTAATCTAGAAATGCTGAGTTCCAGAATAAGCAGACTTAAACTGGAGTGAAAATTAACAGCAGTTGCTAACAGCAGGTCATAAAAGAGAGCTACACCTGAAAGTTCCCATGCACTGTACTTGTCAACAGGTCTAACTGCTTTCATTGTGCCAAGCAGTCAATTTCCATGGAGATTTTGACAAAAACTTTCTTCTTAACTCATTTGGAGATCCTAATCTTTTTTTTTCTCCTTTTACAGAGAATTCTCAGTGTCCTCAGATGCATTAATGGAGCTGCAAGGCTCTTATGGTCTCACACACTCCCCTTTGCTGCTGTCTTTCCTCTCATTTCTCTTTAGAGTCTCAAGCTTTCCCTCAAGAAATATTTTCCCCAAATTCCCACCTCTCAGCTGCTGCAGCCAAATGCTTTTTGTAGGAGAGTATCACAGTGACATCCTGTGGAGAAATATCTTTATTTCAGAGAGGAACTAATCTCTGTGCATATCAAAATTTTGCTGTACACAATTCAATCTACTGAAGCTTGTATTTCCTTGTTACAATTTTCCCTCCCCGTGGCTTGCCTCTGCTTTTCTTATGACCTTTCTTCAAAGATTCCTTTTCTTCTAGGTCAGAGAGAAGTTTAATCCCAAGAGAAATACATGAAAAAGGGAATTGAGAATTTAGTGAAGCTAATTTTTAGTGTTCCATGTGAAGCAGCAAGGCTTGAGGGGAGATGTAAATTGTAGGAGACCTGAGATTAGTGCAGCAGCTCTTGGAAAAGCAAGAAAGTTAATTTACTGTGAGCCAAGCAGACAAGGTATCAAGATAAGAAGCAAGGTTCAGAGTGGCAGAGAATAGCTGCCCAGCACTTGGCAGCTCAGCAGTTACAAAATGGGAAGCTGGAATGTTGCTGCACAAAATACTACTTTGGGCTGAAGAACTTCAGATTGATCCTTACCTCCTCTGACCCTGGAAGGAGAACAGTCACTGCCTTGGCCTCTTGCTCTGTGACTGGATGCACCAACAAAGCATTTCCTGGAGAAAAATATAAATATGGGTGTGGTTCTCAAGGCTGCATCTCACTGGATGGAAGCTGTGTTCTCTGGAATTGACAGCCTCCCAGAGCCACTTTAAGAGTTTGCTTGGACACGCCATCTGCTTAGGTTCACTTTCTACTGGAAAAAAAAGAATGTGTAGGAAGCTGCTGGCTGCTTGGTTCTTGTTCTGTTATAGCACTGAGATCCAGCTGGGCTGCACTGGACATCCACCAGTTTGGAGGCACTTCTGGGTCCTTCATGGTCTAGGAGATGACTTCCTGTTTACACTTTAGTTGAACGAAAAAAAGTACTTTTGCAAATAAAAGAATGGAATGTCCTTGTTTTTAAAAAAATGTGCTTAATGCACTGGGGAAGGTTATTTTTCACTCCTAAAGAAATCCATGACTGCTTATAGACTATAAACTTCTTGCCCCCTTTCCCACTGGTGATGAAGCTGAACTTGAGCCCTCTGAAATGCTGAGCTTCACCACAAATAGCTTTTACTACTGTGTTCTGCCTACCTTGATCAGACTTTTGCCTGAGAAGGGAATGTCTATCATTTGATTGATACTCTTGAACCCAGAGGTTACAAGACAGTAATGAAATGCAACATTCCCTTCCCTTTCTCTCTCCCTGAATTGGCTGAATGTGTTTTACACTAATGCACTCATCTCTTAAGCTCAATTTCTGAGAAAATCATTTTGAGCAGACAACCATATCAGAGTCAAAACCAGTTTTGGGTGGTAGTTGTTTGTTACTGTCATTTCTGAATCAGACTGTTGTCTTAGCTGCTACAACAAACCTCTATATTTCCCATCAAAACAGCCTATGTTTTTTCAAAGTGATTAGTGAGGCTGAACTCAGTTTTTGCATCTCCCAGTGCCCCAGTTTTCATAAAGACATTGAAACCAAATCCCTTAAAGAGATCTCAGGTTCAGCTTTCAGTTACATTACAATTTTTAAACATCTTGGCCAGAGTTTTTTGTCTTTTCTTTTTGTCATGTAACACCACATCACCTCAAAAATAACTTACTCCGATTCCAGAGAACGACAAAACACCTGCTTACCCAGCATGTATTCATTTTCCACACCAAACGTTTCTATTTTCTGTGGGAACTCTATCCAGAGAGGCCTGGAGAAACACAGTGAGATTCAGTTAGTTTCTTCTCTCCTACCAGTCTGCTTAAGACCTGGCATATTCAGGCTTCATTTTCCCCCTCTCATTACAAAGCAGGGTTATCAAGCACTGAAGGTAGAGGCACAGAAGAGGACCTTGCCCTAAGTACTCCTTTTAAGTCACTCCATTTAAGACAGGTTAGGCCACTCCAATATACCTATGGTTTGCCCTCTTACAGCCTCAGTTTCATCCCTCCTGCCTGCCTTCTTCCTTACAAATTTGTACATATCCCTTCCTTCTAGCAAAGCAGAGATGGATGAGCCTTTCTGTCACAGTCTACCAGAAATGCTGGTCCCTGCAGCATGGTCCTTCCTGTTCTCAGCAGCTCACCACTCCTTTGACAGTGTGTCTCCTCCCAGATACATCTGAAACATCTGCACCACAAGTTCAATTTCAGACTTTCTCAAAAGAAGGGCAGTGTGATAGCCATCTGGTTACAGAACAGAAATTATATGTTTAAAGTTGTATATTCAAAGAGATTATGATGTAATAGCTCATTCAGAAAAAGGGTCTGATTTTCCTTACAAAAATGCCTGTCTTATCTGCTCACTCAGAGGCATCTACTGATTTGCTGCAGTCCTGCTGTTCACATGCTTGCTCATGAGACATTTCCCACTCTGCTTGGCTCACTGTAAAGGATGCCATGCTCTAAGTCTGCACTTACCACAGCAAATTTAACATAATCAAAGTCTAATTTAATACTGTGAGTAGTGCACATGACAACATAAGTTTTATTTCAAGAAAGACAGAAGCCCAGTGGCTACATTAGTGCATCAGAGAGGTGCTCATATTGCCTGTAATGCAAATCATCTTCAAAACCCTGAGCACTCAACTCTCTTCAGAAAGACCTTTATGTTTTTGAAACTTAAGAGTTGCATTGTATTTGTATAAAAACAAGTAAGGGTAAATATGGTACAAAAAGATAGTTCTAGGGCCACTTCGAAGTCCACTTTGAACACCAGGGAGATTAATGACACTGAGCTCTTGCTGAAAAGATTATCACATTCAGTTCCCCAGAAAGGAAACTTTTCTTAGAGGTTAGAGAGCAGCAGAGCAGAAGTTTATTATCTAATATTAGATTCTCTACTAAAAGAAAAATTTTAAGAAATACAACAGAGATAAACTATCAAATTAGCAATATGAAATTAACTTTTATAAGAGTAACAATTCAGCGGTAATAAGTACTCTCAATGAAGGGCAAAATGTTTTGAGGTTCTGAATCCATTAAGCACTGTTTTATGTGTGGGCTGGAACACTACTTCATGTTATTTATTATGATGAGCATTTTGCAGTCCACAGCTTTTGAAAAATCTGTTTAAAGGCTATGCATTGTTTATTGAACTAGTGTGTTCCAAGCATCAACGGGGGAGGGAAAGCCATAATATAGAGTTTTCCCCTGAGAACCCTACCAGAACTAGTAAACTATGTGAAAATAGAATTTAGTAAGTTTTGTGTAGTTTTTCTTTTGTTATGTTAAAATAAGTAATAAAAACAGTAAGAGATGGTAATTTTTACTTCCCTCCTCCAAGTTGAACATAATCACTAAATGTCCTGACTAATGCTCTTACCTCATAACCGGTTCAGCTGCTGTGTGTGCCCGATAGAACAGTGTGTATAAATATGGCAGGAGGACGTAGCGCTCTCTAATGGCTTCCCTGATGATCTGGGTGTTCTTCTCCCCAAAGAGCCACGGTTCTCGCCGTTTGCTCTCCATGTTAGAATGACCTCTGAAGAAGGGCTGGTAGGCTCCCGCCTGATACCAGCGAACAAGTAATTCTGGTTCTGGATCTCCAATAAACCCTCCCACATCAGCTAGACGTTGCGCAGACAAATAAAAATACAAGTTTTTGGAAATATGTGAGGTACTCCTCTAACAAACATTCCAAGTGTTTAGATCCATGCATTTCACAGTGTGATGGAGGTTCTGCTGTTGGCTATCTGCTTGTCCAAATAAGAGTGGAAAACTGGTGTAACAAGTTAACCTTTAATAAAAATTTTAGAGAGCCTTCTTCTAACTGAGCACCTTCTGCAGTGACAAGGGATAGGCACAATAATATGATGGAACGCCACCTAGGGACAGGACAGCTGCTCCGGACAGGAGAGCTGCTCCAGACAGGACACAAACACTACATAGGAGTTAGCAGAGCAATGAGGATGAGAGCAAGGTTATTGTCATCTCAAGCCATACAAATCCATGAAACTGCCTGGAAATTCACTGGACTGTTGTGATTTCCATCTTTCACAGCTTACCATCTTGTGTTGAAGTCTATCTAAGTATACAAGCTTGGTGGCACCACCAATTTATGCATGAAGAGCAACTCTGGCTAAACCCCTTACCTCCACAGAATGAAATTCCTGCCATGCTGATGGTGAGAAGCATTGGGATGGATATTTTCAAGTAATCCCATTCTGCCTTGTTGTCTCCAGTCCACACTGCCCCTGAAATACCCAGTTTCAGCATTACACAGGGAATTTGGCTTGTGCTTCAGCTCATGTTTGCAGTTAAGAGAAGACAAGAATGATTGTGAACTGCTGTTCATTGCAATCTTTTTTTATTTTATATTCATGTGCTCTTGAAATATGCGATAAAAGTAAGCAGCGGTTTGTCACAGAACACAGGCTGGTTTTCTGCTTTTACCTTTATCCTGATCTTTCCTAATCACTCACACTTTTGTAAACTCACAATATCAGTACTTTTAAGACAGTTTTTGTCCTCTCTAGGCTTAAATACTACACACCAAACTTAATATAATGAAGCAGTGCAGGAAGGCATCCAGTTAGTTGTTCCTTACCGTACTTCTGTGATCCAGCAAAGAAAGATCGTGTGAGGACAAATGGTCTCTCTTTTCCCGAAGAACGTCTGATGAGTCCTTCTGCAGTTGCCATTTGCTGAAAATCATGAATACAAAAATCAGGAAGATAATGAGAATATTTGCTACACTGCTTCTTTAGCATTTCTAAGGCAGGAAAATAAAGAAATATATACTCACAAATAATTATTAAAGCAACAGTTTCTTACTAGGCTACACTTGAACAACAACAACAAATTACCATGTCATAGCCAATGTAATTTACAGTGTTATGAGAGAAAGACATAAATGTCACATTTTCCTGTGACCAATCACAGAGCTAATTTCAAATATAACAATATCAAACACAGCAGAGTTTTAGTTCTTGATGGAGGCTACAGAATACCTTCTACTGTGTAAACTAATACATTAGACATACAGCATAAATGCCAGTTTGTGTCTCCTATGTTCTACCTGGTAGAATCCATAGAGGTTGTGTACTTCTCGATGCTCCCAGTTGTTGTAATGCACAGCATCTTTCTGCATTGTTAGTTCTGCCCCTTTGAAGACTGAAGGCTCATTCATGTCATTCCATATAAAGAGGATATTAGTGGATTCCTACAACACAGGGTTGCAATTAGGACATAAAACCATCATTGCTGTGACTTAGTGGGTTTCTCTCTAGTGGGTGACAGACCACTCTAGGGTATGATTAGAAACCACAGCAGCAAAGCAAAACATGGTAATTATACTCCTGTGGTCACTGGAAAGCTGCCAGTCATTCATCTCCTCCCTCTTGGTGGCCCTTCTGGTCAGGGTGGCAGCCTACAGGCCCACTTGATTTTTGCAGTTCTTACAAAATTCAGTAAGCACTTGCTATTCCAGTTTTCTGATGAAGTGAAAGCTTATCAAGATATTTACTCTATATTATGATAATGCCACCTACTTGCTTAGCCAGTAATATATCTTTTCCTCATTTTTAAACTTTCTGGAATATGTAGATAAGAGCAAATAAATACACACCTTGTATGTTCTGAAGGCAAATTGATCTGCATACCATTTTCGCACTTCAGGATTGGTAAAATCCAGGTAACAAGAGGAACCTGTGTATGTGGAAGCTCAATTATTTACTTGATTTTAAGATTATGTTGCCTTTGCACTGACATACAGGAACTAAAGCTAGGATGTTCTTTCCAGTGGGCAGCAATAATGTGGTTGCTATTGTTTCCGAGGCAAAAAATAGCTGAATGAGTAAATTCCAGCCTGTCTTGGAACTCAATACCATGTTCTTCTGACCAGCAGATCAGATTTTGAAGGTCTGAAATTCAGAACTATTGAAGAGTGACTGCTGGCAGTCAGTCTGAAATATATTCAGATGTGAAGAAAAAGCCAGGGAGAGTCGGCATCACTGGTATTTTGACCCCAAGCAGGAAAGCATCACTTAGAAGCTGAGTAACTACATCCTACCATGCTACTAGAAGGTGCAATAACATCCTTGATTTTTCCCATATTCTTTCCTTTGCCAAGACTGTGGTCTTTCTATCTGAAAAGTCTTCAGTATCAGGGCCCTTCTCTTAATTCCCTCCATGTGCTCACTGCAACAGATCAGGCTGTATTTCTGTCACCCAAGACAAACTGGGAAGAGGAATAGCTGTCCTGATTAATAAATCCAACTATTTTAACTCTAGGCACTGGGACTATCTGTAGGGCCAGCAGATATAACTGAGCAAGCTGTATAGCTGAGGCAATTGGAACATGACTGTGGGAGGTGTCCCTGCCTATGGCAGGGGGGTTGGAACTCGATGATCTTTAAGGTCCCTTCCAACCCAAACTATTCTATGATTCTAAGAAACCATGAAGTATTTGAAATTGTGAACATTTACAAAAAAAAATGCAAGGAATGTAAGAATTTAATTCCCTTTCCATGGGTCCCAGTTAATCTATTCTGCAAAATTTTTAAAATAAACAGCTTAAAATGCAGAGCAAAAGCAGTTTCTTACCAGGCCAACAGATGCCCTCAAAATCTTGCCCATTTCTGTCTTTCACAAAATACCCTTTGTCTTTTGCCTGTGAATACAGGGCATATGTGGGATCAACCTTAATGTGGGGGTCTACAATGACAACAAGCTGCCAGGATAAGAAAATAAGAAAACACATCAATAAAACATCAACTATTCTGGATATAACAGTAAGAATTCACTTTTGATAAAAAGTAGGTAAGTTCATTTCAGGTAAAGAAGATAGCTATGTCACTAATTTTAGAAAGCATTGACAGTGCCTGTATATGCTGTGCTAGACTTATTTGCAAAAGCTGTATTTACAAGGAGGACATGAATTTATGCTTAACCATCTGAAATAAGGGCAAAAACCTATTATTTCAGATAAATACAAGTACCCCTAAATATATTATGCTTAACTCACTACAGTATTCTGTGAATGGGAAAATATCTGACTTCCACATTCATGTCCCTGCTTAAAATAATATGCCTTAAGACATTTAAATACATCTTAGTTTGCACAACATTAACAGGAAAAGAAGTTTAAAATTTTATGTTAAACATCCATGTATTGTATTTTGCAGTTAATTTCGGATTCTGTTAACTGCCTTGCTGTAAAGCTGAGAAAATACTAAGAAATTATTTCAGAAATGATAACAGAAAATACTAAGAAATTGCAGCAGTCCCCTATTATTTGACTTTTGGCAAAGATAAAGCAATGATTCTACAAATTTTAGTTCCTAACAGTGTTTTCACTGAAAAATTAGAAATAAAAACTAACTAAGCTAACAGACTGCACTTCATACCAGGACTTCATCAGAATGAAAAAAAAATTAGCTTATGTTAAGCAGTCCCAGTTAGTGTGTGCAGAAAATAAAAGGTCTTATCGATACAAGAAAAAGCTGAGACAAGGACAGCAACTACCAAGGACTGAAAGATCATGTTAATTAAAAAGATTCTGTATGGTGCTCCTTAAAGACTGTACTGCTTCTGTAAAATGGGTGAAATTTAGCAGTAATAAAATGGCACAAGGAGCTGAATTAAAATAGATTGCATATAGGAAGTAGACTGCAACGCAATCTAATTTACTCTGCTGTAGTTATACTGTGTCCAGCATCTGAAGGACAGGGGTTAAAGCCAGACCACACAATTTCACACTACAAAGGAATACTTTCTTCCCTCCTGTTATATTATTTACCTTGCGTTTTTTCTTCCTGAGAAGTTCTTGCATCTTTCTGGGGTTCTGGAATTTCTTTTTGTCCCAAGTGAAATATCTCTTGCCATCTGTGTGCTCTATGTCCAGCCACAGCACATCATAAGGAATGCCATGTTCATCAAAGCCAGCATCTACTGCCTTCACATCTTGCTCATCCTCATAATTCCACCGACACTGATGGTAGCCCAGGGAAAAAAGTGGGGGAAGGGCTTGAGTGCCTACAAAGAGTAAATGCATGATTTTATCCAGAGACACAGAAAAGTTAACATGACTAATATATAACTGTCTGGAGCTAGAGAATGATGGCCTAAGTTGAGTTTAAAGCAACTTCTTCACACCTAGGTTACTAAAGTCTGGAAATACAAAACACTACAATGGCCTCAACAGCCAGAAAGAGTAGAAGGCTGTCACTACAATACAACAGCAAAAAGAAACTTGAGGTACCATGATGCTGAAATCTTATTCCAGTAACCAATACAATTTTATCCTTTAACATTTTCTCATATAAAAATAATCCAGATGAGCTTAACTGTCATTATTGCAAACAGCTAAACAGATTTGAATCAGTAGAATGCAATTCTTGCAACCTGAGTAGTATAAATAGGCCTACAGGTGCTGCAGCACAAGGAGAACAATACAATTGCAATGTTAGGAATTTTTAAAATTAGAAAACATACATACATATGGCAAAAGAGAGCTGGGAAACCCTTCTGAGTGAACACTTCTGCTTGGCATGATCCTCTTGAGATCTGGCTGCTTTCCCACTCCCATTCAGTTGAACCACATTCTCTCCATAACATCTGTGCAGCACACAATCATTGCAACCACACTAAAGAACCACTAGGGATGTTTTTGTGCTTTTAGCTCCCTTTAGTACAAGAACTTCACTCACATAAAATGCTAGTCTTCTTGCCTCAATTTTTTTTATTCCCTTCCTGAGACTCTTCTTTCCTTCAATATATCTGCATGTCAGTTCTGCTCCTTTCCTTAAGGGACACACTGGACAACTATCTGTCTTTCTCTACCAGGATAAGTTACTCCACAATTTCAGTCTTTTCTAACTTAAAGGCAGCTTGTCTTGATGGTGATTGTCAGTTATAGCTACCTGTGTTTTCCTCTCTTCATCTAAGGGAACAGTTTCATACAGCTGTAACCCTGATGCTAGAGAAAACAAGGACTGAGGCCTTTTTTCACAAAGCACCGCCAGACTTTGCTCTACAAACTGCTGTCTGTGAACAACTGGCCTCCTGCTAAATATTAACCCACTCTTAGATAAAGAGATTCTCCCAGGTGCATGTGCCATACTGGCCCCAATTACTTGAGTTAGTACCTGTCAGTTGAGCAAACTGCTTGAAGGTATCAAAGGCAGTGGGTCCCATCAGCAGGAAAACATCAATGATCCCACTTTCTGACATCCAACGTACATCAGTTAGAGGAATGACTCTCTGCTTAGCAGTTTCTGCAGCAGATAAAGGGGGCTTGTGCTTTCAAGGAAACAAAGATAAAACTAAATCTCTCCATCAAACCTTTGTTCAATGAAGGAGCAAAGTCAGAAATTGACAAAATTCGCATATCTGGCAGTCACCAGGGATACATATTGAATTTTTAAGTTCATATTCTTCACAAATCTTTTACCTTACATACTGCTTATTCAAAATACAGAGTAATAGTTAATGAGAATAACTAGGTAACAGGGTAAAGTAATTAAAGCTTTTCAGTAATTAAAGGTAACACATGTTCTGCAGGATCTCTGGGTAATGGCTATATTATGAACAATAAAGAAAATCAGTAATTTTAACTGCATAAGGAAGCGCTGGAATAAAGCAGGACTCTTTCACTGTTTCACTTTTAGGCAGAATTCATTTTTGTGTTTCAAGAGTTGAGTTTCCTGAAGATTTTCTTTCTCAAAGATCAATTACATTTCACAGAGGAATGAGCCTGCTAGGCAGAAATGAGAGGCAGTTCCAAGAATTTAAAAACTCAAAAAATTCCTGAAATCCAAGAGACTGTCAAGATTTTTGTCCATCCTTTTTTCTGCTTGGTATACCCTTGTCCACAGGTTTTTACATATTTCCTCTCTGCTTTCTCTTGTAGCCCTATCTTAATAAAATACACGTTCTGTAATCGGACTCTTGAAAAGTGTTCTTGTGGTTCAATATAATAAATATAGTAGGAAGGAGGACAGGAGAAAAAAACTGGCAATTCTTTATTATGGAGCCCAAGATAAATCTCAAATAACATTGTCATGTTCCTGTTGGCTCTGTCCTGGAGTGATTTCTTTCTTTATTAAATCCTGAAGAAAGTGAGCAACTCTCACCTCAGCTACTGCCTTCGTACTAATATCCACCAGGGTTTCTGAGGAGTTCAGCCAGAAGATCCCTGAAGTTCTGTGAGGCTTGTGTGCTAAGAGAAGGGGCACTGAACCATAAATGCCTATTTTGTCATGTATCTTGTGGCCGAAGATATCCAAATTATAAAGCCGGTAAGCATCACCATCGCTAGGACAAACAAACAGATGTGTTTGTTATAGGTAAGCAACCTCCACTAGGCCAGTTTTAGCTCTATTGCTATTACACTAAACTCAGTAAACATTGTATATTATGGTCTTTCATTTAGCATCCAGAGGTAAAATGTGGACATTCTAGATTACTGCTTCTTTGCTTTGGTTGTAGCTACCTGAATCGAACATCTTTGCTGACAGCAAGTCTATTGCTCATTTGCTCTAAGTCCTAAGATACAAATTCTGACCTTTTCCATCCTCCCATGGAGTTTCTCTTTTAAGAGTTCTAATTAAAAGTGAGCAATCCTGTAATTCTGGGAAAAAAAAAAAAAAAGCCTGCTGGGAAAACTGAAAGAGAACAGAAAGAATAATTTAAGAAATATCAGAGTGGGAAGGGAAAGCAGAACAACTTACTCCCCATGGAAAGGAGCTATGATTCAGCCTGCAGTACCTTTAAAATAATATATATTATACAGTACATAGATCTAAAGCTGTTGTGTGATTAAATTATTAAAACAATGCTACACGACTTCTCTACAAAACCAATACTGCTTTCAGCAGCCACCTGCCACCTTTACCTGGTGTTTTTGAGAAGAAGTGCTTCTGCATGTTGTGGTATTCCATAAATGTGCTCATATCCATGTAAAGAGAAGTCCATGCCTACAGAACTAGGACCTGTGGGAATAATAATCAAAGAGAAGACCACATTCCATTCTCAGCCTTAGCTGAAAGCACTAGAGCAATGTAACCTAACTGAAAAAAAATACTGAAAAGCAGGATTTAATAAGTAGCTCATTCATAATTTATTTCAGTTTTACTTTCATTCTTATTTATGTACTCTAAAGGTAATGTTTCAAGCAGACTTTGTTGCATGTAGTCTAAATTTGATCTGCTTAATAAGATAAAATTAATCTCTTCAAATTAATCTCATATAATAGTGAGTCACTTCTTTATTCTGTTGTGTTTCTCCTGCTTCTATCCCAGTACCTACATGCCAAGTTTGCAGCACAGAGGTACAGCAGAGAGGGCTTTAGGGTCAGAGTTTCTCTCCTTCTCTTCAGCCTCAGCCATGGGAATATCAATGTCACATTACTCAATCCAGAGTAATTTTTAAAAAATAATTAATGATTTCAGTTGTGTTTGAGCTACATACACATTTCTAAAACCTTCTTATCCCATAAGACTGCTCAGTATTTCCTTTTGCAATTGACCACTTAAAGACTTTTACTGTGACAATCATTAATGCTTAGGTATTGTAATTTATGATACACTATAAAAATAAACTACAGGTGAAATCAATGCTACGTGCTGATACTAAAAAACAAAACTATAGGAAATAATGCATTATATCCCATTCAGGCAACCCAGACAGGGTTATGCAGTGTTGGAAATGGCATATAATGAGCTGACAAAATGGGTCATGTTTAATGAATTTGCTCCAGAAAAAAATGTAATGAATATTCCCAATACTTTTATCAAATCTTTAATCTTTTAACCATCACTGACGTCTTGTAAGCAGGTTAAAAAAGCAAGAAAGACACCAATAAACATTAAGCAGCTAATCAGAAAGCAGACAGAAATAGGAATAAACACAAAGCAGTAACATTTTAATCAGAACTGGACTGAGACTTACCATTAGCTTTGATGTCTAAGAAAGGGCCAAATTTCTCTTGCCAGAGACCTAGATCCTCCTGCTTCTCCTGCATAAATGGAAATAACTAATTCTAGCAAATGCAACTGCTCCCACCACATATTTCTAAGAAAAATGTTTATTCACTTGAGATTTGTACATTGCTAAATGCTTTTTTAGCCAAATATGGTTAATATAAACTAATATAAAACATAATTCAGGTTCTGATTCAGGAATTTACATTGAAGAACTGACATTCTAGTGGAGCACACAAGGACTCTGCTCCAGAATAGAAGTAATACTTGAGGTTGTGGACTGAATCACAGAATGACAGGTTGGAAGGAAACCCAAAAGATCACCTAGTGCAACCTTTTGTGGAAAAGGGAACCCAGATAAGATTGTCTAGCATCTTGCCCAATTGCATCAAGATTGGGACTCTACCATGTCCCTGGGGAAGTTGTTTCAGTGACTGATTGTTCCTACTGTAAAGAATGTCATACTTCTGGCTGTTGAAGATTATGGAATGCAAAGATTGCATGGATAGAACCAAACAGAAAAACCTACCCAAATGAGAAACCAAACCACTCCCCTAGACACTAACGGTCAGACAACAAAAATACTCTCTCAAGACTTTCTGACATCCAGTATGTGTAACATATAATTCTTATACCTTTCTTGCTCCATCTTTCCTCACTCACTTTCCTACATTCATCCCTGAATAAGCAGCTGTAGCCTCTTGTAGCTGTGGGACTCCTCCAAAGTGAGCACGCTCTCTGCCAGAACTGAGAGTTCAGACATGAGTATGCTGAAGGCAGCAGAGCTCTTGCCATTTAGAACAGGATGATGGAGTAAGCTGCCATCTGCTCTACAGAAGCTAAATTTACACCATGAACATAACTTCCTGAGAAATCTGGCATGTGCCTTCATGCACTGCCAGGACCTGATCTTTTCTCAGACAGAATCTTAGTTCTGCGCTAAGCATGAGTGCATGTAGAGGCCTATTTCTGGACTGATATGAAACAGCTCTCTTTCTTTTGAAATTCTCTTTACAATGGAACAGTGAATTTGAAAATGATCAAATATCACCACAAACTCTTTTTCACACACCTACTCCAAATCAAATGAGAGGACAAGAGAAAGAAATTCTAAATATAAAGGCCACGTAAAAAATACTTTGAACTATACCTGACTTATGCCTCCTGTAGCCTCCGTAAAACACATAAATCTTTACTAAACCATGAACTTCTAAAAATATCTCAATATGAAATACCATGTCCTTTTTGAATTCCACTGGTAAGTGGTTAGAATATGTTTGTGAATGTAGTCCCATAACAAATGAACATGTGACTCTAATTCTTTTTTCAACAACACATTGGTGCTGGAATTGGAATATACCTAGATTACCTTAGAGGAGTCAGTCGCTGCCTCATTTTCTGCTGTAGGTTTTCTAGGGAAAAAAAAAACAACAAAAAAAAATAGAAATAATCAGGTTATTGTTAATGTAAGGAAGTATTTCAAACAGCAAATTTATACAGTATTATGAATTGCCTTACACATGAATGTTGGTGCTTGACTGTTCTGAAAATTTATGTCATAGAGAGGAGCTTTAACGGGCAAATAATTTTAAAATTCCCTTTCTTAAAATACTCTTCATTCCATATTTGAGTTATTGACTTCTTGACCTTGCGCATTTATTTTTGTCTGCAACAGTATTTTATCCATACTGAAGATCCTGACTTCTTCATCATTCTCTGGTAAAGGCTCTCTGTTAATTACAGTTTTTTATAAAAGCTAGGAAAGGTGCTTGCTGTGCCCTTTTTCTAGTCATGACATCTCCTGCATTGTGATTTCTCACCCTACCAGCATTTTGCAATGGGACTGACCTGTAAAATCTTACAGGCACATTGAATAAAACTGCAAAGAGTAAGTTCAGTCATGAAAGGACACCAAACTAATAATCTCATCTACTACCATTGTTCATTCCTGAGACACACATCGGGACACTTTAGTGTGTGACAGAATTTGCCATTAAATGAGGTTAGCATTTTACACATAGCTGCTGAGAGGAATTAAAGCAGTTAGCAGTTAATTTATTTAGAATGTCTTTGTTAAAATTTCACCATTGTACTTACTGGTATGAAGTAAGAGAGAAGATAGATTTCAGTGCATAAGAGGTTCTATCACAGAAACTACAATTCCATGGAATTGTTTCTCTTCAGCTACAAAACATTTATATACCTTTTATGTGAGATGGATACTGTACCTGTCACTGGGAAGTGGTTGGAGATGCTCAAAATACAACAACCCACTGGAATTCATGCTCAGAGCAGTCTCACCCTTGCACTGTATGTCAATTTGGAAGGGGTTTGCCATGATTTTAATTTTGTAGTCTTCATTAACACTTGACAGCACCAAAATACCTTCCTCCTTCTGGGATATGAAGAGTCTGGCAAATGTAAATTAGCAATTTTATATGAATCAGCAGCACATGAAATCCCCTGCAACTAACTAATGACTGGGAACTAAAGATGAGCTGAGTACATCCACATACATTACAAAAACCTCAAGGGTAATATTGAGGCAAAGAACATCAGAAATATTTGCTGTATTCAGGGTTCGCTGCACAGTGCAACAGATGGCTACAGAACTGCTGTGAAAACTATCCAGACTTTGCATTCCTTTTACATTAACAGGTAATGCCTTAGGTAAAAATAAAAAGTAGGCTATTTTCTGATAGGGTCAAAATGCCCAGTTATGTACACGACAAAACTTTCTCCTATGTATTCAAGAAGAATTTTTGAAAGGAAATTAACTATATGCATTTTTACTTTCTTTTCCTGTAACAACTTTGTATCATTGAGAGGTAACAAATGAGGGAGAAGGGAAAACATTCTTGTAAATAAAACTGTGTAAGTTTCTAAAGCACTGAATCATCTTCTGATCACTTACCTCTGGGTGGTGGGTTCCTTTATAAGAACATCAGGAACTTTGTATCTTGCTCTGAGAGGAGATGCTTCATCAATTTTAAGCCTGAAAATATTGCCTTCTATTTCACAAATTTCTACTTGCAGAAGAACCTGGGTGCAAACCAAAAGATAAACTAGTAGTGATAAGAGATGCTAACTTACTTTTCAACAGAACATCACTAAATACTGTCTGGAAAAAAAAAGCTTGTTTTCTGTTCTTTAATGTTCTTTAGCACTGCTGAGTAACAATCATCACCCGTAAGAACTTCTACCAGATACCTCTCCTTCTCCCCTTTGAAGAAGTAACTATTCCTTTTTCTATGAAGGTCAGGACAAATCAGAGAGGTTGAAAATACATTCATGCAGAGCACCCATACAGTGTGATGCTTAGAACATGGAAGAGTTGTTCCAAACTCCCATAATCTGAGGACAGGTTAGTTTGCCTGGGGGAATGTGCTACAAGCTAAGCTATTAGAGAAACAGAAGCCACATCTTTTCCTGTCTGTCTTCTTAAATACCAAGATGACTTATTTTTTCCAAAAACACTATATTTTAACAAACAGAAGAATACAAAGGTATGGTTAGGAGGTGCTGAAACGTATGCCTTCTTACTCCAATACAGAAAAAGAATTTATTGTTTTAGAATAATGGGGGAAATTCAGAATTTTTTTTTTTTCTGATAATAAGAACTATATTCAGTTTTCTCATAAAGTTGTTAAAGATTTTTTTAAAGCTCCTTAAAATACCTTTTCTCTTTACACAGTATCAAGCTCTCAAATAAATAATGACCTGTAAGGGTGTCTTTATGCTGGTACTTTGTATCATATCTTAACTATCACAGAAAAATCTGAAAACTTGCAAATATTATCAGATCTTTTGATAATATTCACTGCTCCTTCTTTAAGCACTCTTTTATGCTAGGAGGGATCTCACCTTTTTTTCGTCATGAATAATTTGGAATTTGACATTTTCATCACTTAACGTGACTGAATCCAGCAATGCACGATACAAAGATTTTCCAGGCTGTAGAAGTTTCTGACGCCTGTTAAAACAGAAAATTATTTTTGGTCTCCCTAATTGTTGTGCTTGATATCATAGAGAGAGACATAATACTGTTAGAAATACCTACTTAATAATTTTGTCCTGATTTTTTTCAAATACAGTTATATCAGCACTTCAAGTCAAGGGGAAAAAGAAGAAATATAACTCTGAGCACACATATATGTTTATGAATGAGATGGCAGAGGGATCTGGTTACTCATCATGACTAGAAAGGATCCATAAAGCAACAGTTGTATTAATTTAAGTGTCCAACTCTCAATTGTCCAGTTATATTCTTCTTCTTTCTATTACCCAGAAATTTCAGAATAATTTGTTTTTCATTTTCTCTCATGTGCCCCTGCTGGGTCTGCAACCCCTCTATATTCTGTGGTGATTGGACAATATATGCATGTAATTTGTACAAGCAATACACGCATATACATGTACCATTGAGAATGAACATGCACCGAGGAAACTGTTTTTCAATAAACCTCATGATTACAGAGTTTTGACCACAGCTTTTGGTCCTGACTATGTTTTTAGAACAAAGTCTGAAATAGAGTCTCTTTCAACTGTCCATAGAACTCTCCTTGCTAGGTCCAGGTATTATGAACTATGTGAAGATAAATGTTTCGGAGCTTCTTCATTAGTAAACAGACTTTGTTCACTTGCAAACCGATACTGCACAAATATGAGCAATTGGACAAAGGATTAATTTTAAAAGCAAAGTAAAGGCTGGATCTGATGTTTGCCAACCTCCTGATGAGAAATTAGATGTGTTAAGTTAAAATGGTGGCACACTAGAAAGGGGTGGTATGAGAAGAGGAGTGCTTTCTGCTTCCACTGCCAATGTGCTATTTGGGGTTTTCTAAACATAACTTCCTGCAGAACAGAAATTAATATCCGAAACTGTAACTTGGTACAGCACTGACTAATTGGTATAAATCTGGGTAATCATTCCTTTCATTCTGGCAGCAATGGAGGGTAGGTGGACAAAAAGGTGGAGGAGAGAAATCTCAATTAGAAATGGCATGAGAAGCATTACTCAGCTTAAGGTTAGCTTTAAGAGATTAATAAAGTAGAATTTAGATTTGACACTGAACTCTGGCAAAGGTTAAATGGGATATTCAGGAAATATCTATATAAGAAAAGAAGCTGTGTCTGAGTGCTCCTAAAGTTAAAATATTGCTAGACCTTTGCCAGATGAGAGGGCTTACCACTTGATGCTAAAATTTTTCTTTTACCTGTAAAAAGCAATCTGGTTGCACTTCTTAAAGTTGCTTTTGTCCACAGCCTCATCTTGGACACTACGAAGAGCAAATAAAAAGAAAAGTTTGTGAATGCTTACTAAACACCTGCTGAATTATCTGAGATGGGGGTCCTCCTTAAGCAGTGTGAAGACTAAAGACCGCAAACAATTGTGACATAAAATATCTTGGACTTTGAACTACTTTGGATATGAGAAGAATTTCTTACATATTTAATTCCATGCTAAACTGTTTCCTTTTTGCATTCTGGTAATTTTGGCAAACAACTGAATCTGTGACTAATACAGCTGAATTTCAGCATGAGTGAATTGTTGGAGGACAGATCTCTCTCTGCAGACCTTACAGTCAAATATCACGTTCTAGAAATAAGATTGGAGGCAAAAAGGCAGGATTGGCAGAAAAGGAGAAACCCTGCTCCCTTCTCTTCTACTCACAGAGGGACTGAGGAGGGAGAGAGGCTCCCGATGGCGCTGCTGACTGCTCTGTGTTATCTCTAGGCTTGAGGCAACTTTTAGACCTATTCAGTAACAGGAAATGTTTGGAAATGGACTGCCGCCGTGTCATCAAAATGCTCCCAGCACATGCTGGGTTCTGACACACATTGAAGAGAGTAGGACATTAGCACTGGCAGACGAACAGCTTGCTCTTAGAAAAATAGTTACACGCGATGTATAAAATGCAGGTGGCAGTCGTGAAGACTCAGTCGCAACTACTGTGAACTAAACGTTATCAGACCTGGATTATTTTTAGAGGTCTCACAGTAACCAAACCTTGAGGCAATTTAACCCTTCCCATTTTTACCTGAATATACCGCTTTCGGTTTCAGTATTTAATACCCTGCAACCTGCACCCTGACTATCCTGCCCATCCCTCGGGGGGGGTCTGCTCGGGCAGAAGCGGCGGGGACCGCACTGTCACGGCACCTGTCAAGCCAGCGCCCGCCTCCGCCCGGCTCTGTGCCCCCGCTGCGGCGGGTCCCGCTTTCCGCTGTACCCCACGCGAAACTCTGGAGCCACCCCACCCACATCGGGACGGGGGAGAGGGCCGGCCTAGGTGCCGCTGCTGGGCAGCGTTACCTGACTTCTCCCGCTGTGACCGCCTCCATGGCGGGGAGAAAGCGTGACAGCCCACCCGCGGCCGCAGGGCAAGGGAGGGTTCTCTTGAGAACGGCGGCAGCCGCGGGAGGGGGTGGGAGGAGCGCCCCTTCCGTAACGGCCTCGCCTCACTAGCCGCCGGGGGCCGAGAGCTGTCTAGCGTGGCGCCCCGTCCCCTGTGACAGTGACAGCCCGGGCCCAGCAGGGGACCGGCTCCGCCTCCGCGCCGTTCCCTCTGGCCACGACAGCCGCGTCTCCCCCAACTCCCCCCTCCCGCCGCGGGCGGCGGAAGAGGCGCGGCCAGCGCGGCGGCCTCCGTGCGGCGGGATGGCGGCGCCGCGTTCTGGGTTTCAGCGGCCTGAGACCGTCCTGCTGCGGCTGCTGGCCGTGCTACTGCTGGCGGGGGCAGTGGGGGCCGGGCAGCGTTCGAAATGGAGGCTCCCGGTGCTGATGGTGAGTGCGGGGAGGGCAGCGGGGGCTTCGCGCTAGGCGGCTCTCGGCCCCCAGCCGCAGGGCCGGCTGCCTGTGGCGCCGGTCGGAGTGCGTGTGCGTGGCGGCGGTGAGAGGCCGCTGCTGCTTTGCTCGTCATCCTTGGGAGAAAGACGGGGCGATGCCGCGGGGATCTGCCAGAGGGCCTGTTCTGCAGTGCCCGCCCGGGCCGCCCCTCCTGTCCCACTGCCGGGACCCCTTTACTGGACTGGAGCCCCTTAGGGCGGCTCGGCCGGTGACGGCTGGATGGGCCGCGGAGGGAGCGCGGCCCCCCTGCGGTCCGGGGAGG
>VZTY01013571.1:38583-80434 GCA_013400935.1 Turnix velox
GGGAGGTTACTCCGGAGGGGACTCGGCCTCGGTGGGGCCTACGCGGGGAAGGGGAGCACCCGGCGACCCGCGTGCGGCTGAGCTGGATCCCGGCCTCGGTAAAGCTGGGGCCCTGAAAGGCCGAGCTCAGATCTGTGGGCCGCTGGAAAAGTGAAAGGGTTTCCGGCACTTGGTGTTTTACTGTCCGTGTTTGAAGTTGTGTGGAGTGAAGCTGTTTTGCCTGACGTTAAATCTGCCTTTACCGGGCTGTGGAAGGGAGCAATGTATATTTTCTGTGAGGCCCTAGATGTGCAGAAACTCAGCAAACCCTCCTGTTGGTTCTTGGAGCAAAAGTTGGTTTCGTTGGGTACTCCAAACCTTCTCATCACTAGGGAAATGCCAGGTGCTTCAACAGAGAGCGGTGAAACTACTTCAGTTTTGCAAAACGAAAAGCCCCAAGCCGCTCAAGCTGTCTTTATGAGGAAGTTGAAGGGGTAAGGAAACATGACTGGAAAATCCAGAAAAGCTGGCTCCTGGTTCAGTGTTTGCTTTCACTGCTGCATTAACTTAAAATTCTGTGTGTAATATGATGTTTATTTAATCCTGGTGATGTTAAGCCCACTAATATCTTTTCATTTTCTTGCGCCTTTGCAGGGTAAGAAGTTTAACTTTGGGAAGATTCTCTTCAGCAATACCACCATTTTTCTGAGATGTAAGTAGTTACCTGTTCTTGCTGCTGTTTGGCTGCTTTAGCATTTGAGACTCAAAACACTGAGAAGTGTTTAACTGCACAGGCTGCAGAAACAGCTCATCTCATTAGCACTGAGTGGATGTCATAGCTCTGATATGATGAGATGTGTTAACAGGCTTGAAGCTTCTCAGCTGTGGGCTGTTCAAACTGTCTGTGGAGAGGGCAAGATGTGCCCTGTCGTTTCAGATGGGATTGGGGTGTGCCAAGTCCTACTGTCAGGTGTGCTTTCCCTATTTAAGATATGCTGAATTCCTCCAGCTGGGAGATTTGATGCCAACTACAACAATGGATATTTGTATTACAGGGTGACTGAAGCCAGCGTGCAGGCGGTAATGCTTTTGTAGTCCTTTTCCTTTTTAGCTTTGTGCTTCTGGGAGTGGTAAGGGAATGTCATTGCACACTATAGCAGAGCTCTTTTGAGTGTTGTTTTCTTCTTCTGATCACAGTGTGTGTGTTTGCATGCGCTACAGAGCAAACATTTGGCTGCCTTCCCATTTGTTCTTTCTGTTCATTGCGCCTTCTTGATCTGGCCAGGGCTATGATTTATGTAGGTTACAGCTCGAAGGAGAGTTTCTATAAAATACTCTCTTATCTGTGAATAGGAGGACATCGATCAGATGACAATGAAATGAATTGTGGAAGTAACTAGCTGATTTAGAACGGCTTGAAATCCTTCCCATGCACTTTGACCACTTTAAGAGGTTATTTGTGCCAGTTCTTAATTGGAGGGGGAGGTTTGATCCCCAGCTGGTATTTGGGTTGTTATTCAAGTGCAGTGCTGCTGAATGTCCTTCTGTGCTTATGTCAAACAAGGAAATAAAGATCACTTTAGAGGCAGTTAGTGGGATCTGTGGCTTCTTGAGACTTAGTTGTTGCATTTACCATAGTTCTTTGTTAAATGTGACAAAATTGTCATGAGGAATAGCTGGTGCTTCTTGATGGAATTGCACATTACTGTGCTCCATTAGGTTTAGTACTTTACCTTATTGATTTCCAGATTTAGTTTCAGATACCTGCCCTTCTTGGGACAGTATTTCAAAGGGAGTTTGTTAAATTGCCTCTATTAATCCCACATGAATCTGAAACAGGAGGCTGGTATTAGAGTGGTTATTAGTAGAAGGTCTGTTATGTCAGAATTAAGATTTTCCCATTTGTCAAGTGCAGCTCAGCTGCTGAGTTTTGCCGCTTGCAACAAGACAATTACAGGTGTACAGATTCGGGATCAAAGTGTAGAAATCTGATGCTTGGGGAAAAGAGGGGCTGCTTTGAAAGGATCTTTTGAGGTTTGGTAGGCATTAGGCTTTTTTGCCTGAAGTTTAATAGAAATGGTGTGCTCATACTAACATGGCATCTAGGATTTGGGTCTCTGCAGGAAATTGTGTGTTAAGTTTAGTTGTGAGGTGTACAGGCGAAATAACCAATAGAAGGAAGAAATTAGGGCATGAAGGAAATCTGTTTTTACAAGACAGGTTTGTGGCTGATCAGGAAGTGAAGATTTGATCTCCTGCCTCCTGATGTGGACTTGTACTGCACTGTGCTGTCAGCCTTCAAACAGGCATTAAGCCTTAAAATTATTCAGTGAAAGATACCTCTTCTATATGGTAGTGTGATTAAAAGATTTATGTTAATTTAGGTAATGAATCATTGAAAGAGGAAGGAACAAAGGCTAGGAACTTGTAAGTTTCTCACCCTAAATGATACTTAAATTGTATCTAATACTGTGAAGCTTCAACTATACACATTGTTTCTTTTCTGCCTGTGTCTGTGTGGAAGCTGGTCTTCTTTTGTTTCTTGTCTATTACCCTTTCCATCTGTTCTGTGATGTTTGTGTGGTCAATATGACCCTTCTTGCCAAACATGATTGCTCACAGATTGTTCAAGTTATTGATGAGCAGCTGCTTCTCCTCCTCCACATCTTTCTCTTCCCCTTTTTGTTTTTAAATTTGTGTGTGTGATGTATGGGTGTCTGATGCTTTCTGCTTCTAACTGAGAAGACTGCCACTGGTGTATAGTACTGTCAATTGTGAATTTACTTTTATCTACTATTTTAGAAGTGCTATTTTAGAAGGCATCTGGCTTCCTGTTTAGAATGATGGTAGAAATCCTGCTTTCTGTAAATGATTGCAAAGACTGCATTTGTGTTGAAAGTTGCAGGTTTTATTTGAAAATTAAGAAACTTAGATTTCTATGTTTGTATACGCATTAAATGCCACGGGTGCATTTTCTGTCTTTTACAGTACTTCCTTTGCAAATTTTATGCAATTTCAATGTTTACAGATGCTGGTGGATGATTCTAGTCATGGCCTATTTAACCTTTAGTTGGTGTTACTGCTGAACATAGACTTTCAATACTCTAACTATTTTTAATCAGTAAAAAAGCACTTAAAAGATATTTTTGTATCCATCCTCTTCATTGGTTGGATTTCTTTGAGATCACTTTTATCAGAAGAGCATTTGTCTTCTAAGAATTTGCTATCTATGCCTGTCACTGCAGTGCTTGTGTTGGCTTTTAGTTTCTTTGTTTTGCCATCTGTGACATCTGGGACTATGTGGAGAATGTGTCTTGTTTTCCTGTTTACCAGAAGGTATTATAAGGAAAGTCTGATTTTTCAGTCATTGCATTCAGAAAAAAACAACCAACCAACCTTTGGTGTTAGAGACTTGGTTTTTGAGTTTTCAGCTCTACTTGTCCTTCCTTCACAAATCATGCAGCTTAAAGTGGGATTAGTAATTTAAGACACCATTGCAGGGTCTGTTTTCTAATTGCATTTTTTTTACCTGCAGTATTTAATAATTGAAATATTCATTGAAGCTCTTTACCTGTAACAAATTATCAGGTGTCTAGTCTGAGATAAATGTTGCCTTTGAAGATGTGGGGACTTTTTAGCCACTAGAAATGAGCTGTCAACTCGGAACTGAATTTTGACATCATCTGTCTGTCAAAAACCAAATATAGTAATCTAAGTGACTCTTCCAAGATGGAATAATGACTGATTATTTTGTTTTCAGATAAAGCTTACGTTTGTAACATTACATTCTCTTCACCAGGCTTTAGTTTTGGAGTGAGACTTAAAATGAAAAAATTACACAATCTTTTCTGAGTGATGAGAAGGGGAAGGTTTTGTTTCAGTATTCATTCATGTTGTTCTCCGATTAACCAAAGCAGAAAGCTGCCTTATTGGTGTTTTAAGTAGTATTGTGATTTTGACAGAGTGACCCAACATATACAGTTCTTGTTTGTCTTCTGGGTATGGGGTGTGGATGTTGAGTTCCAAAAACTTAGATTTTTATTTATTTTCTTTGTGGTCATATGTGTAAATTCTCTGTGCAGGTTAAACTGTTACTAGCTCTCTGTCTGCTATGTGTTTTACAAGGGAACTCCTTTTGTTTATTGTAATCACTCAGCCACTGCTGTTCTCCTCTTGGTTGGTATTTGCAGCTGTTGAAATATTCCTGATTGAATTGAAAATAGAAAGCTTGCAAATGATCTTCAGCTTTTTAATAGAATTGTGTAACACAATAGAATTCTGTTTTCCACAGGCTTCTTTCTTTCACTCTTCAAGGAAAATGTTTTCTTGTGGTAGTTTGTCACATAATGAGAGGGAAAGCATGGAAGGGAGAGGATGTCTTACATGTTTCTTTTTATTAATTTTTTTTTAGTTGAAGGGGATGAAAAAGCTTGTGATCCAAACCAAATTTACAATGTTACTTGGTACTTGAGATATTCTGATTGCTACAATGAAGTCTTCAACTTTGGGGTAAGAGTTGCATGAAAAGACATGGGGTTATGATTTTTAGGGGTAAGCAGGCCTAGGACTAAGGGGATTAGAGGTATCTCTCTCATATCCTCATTAGTCTTTAGGTATAAAAGACACAGTCCTCTATTGAAACGTAGAAAATATCTGGATCATTTAGAACTGAATGGGAAGGAATTGATGCACAGCTTACTAAAATTACTGACTTTTCTGGGTTTTGGGTAAGATGGCATTGTTTGTCAGAATCCTTCTAAACCTGGAAGCTTAAATAAGTGCTTCAACTCTAAACTGAAGTGTGTGCACTTATGGTAGTTGCAAATGCTATTTAAAAAAATGCTTAATGTCAGCAAATAGAAAACAATATTCTCATGTTTAATCTAAATTCTGTTCTATGTGGGTGCACATTGAAAGTATTCATAATTTATGCAAAATTTACAGTGTCCTATCAAATGTGGAACATCACAGCTGTGCTTTATACTGTAACATCTTTTACATATTTAGTTAAAGTAATAAGTATGAAAATTTTTACTACTCTCTGTAGTGAGACCTATAATCTTTAAAGTAATGAAGAGTTTGTGTAGGTTGAAGTTTATGCTGGCTACTGTAACTCTACTGCAGGAACACTATGATTTCTTTTTAATTGGGTATTAATTCTTATTCGGAGCTTGAATGGGATTTATTTTGATGGTCTTTTCTGCAGGTCTTGTAGCTGCCTACTGATATAAGCCATCTGTCAGACTGGATGCTAACCTTGGTCCTGTTCTGTGTTTGCAGGATGAACAGGCAGAGTACTACTTTGGGTCTACATCTGAAGAGCATCCGGGTTGGTCAGGATATTATGCCATGTCTTCTCTAATCTTTCCAAATTGCTCTGAGCTCTTCAGGCCTCAGGTATGATTAGTTCCTATTAGATGTGTTAACATCCTATAGAAATATTACTTGTGCAATTACTTGTGTAAGTTGGGAGGTACTTGTTTTTATCTGCTTAGTGCAGCTGAACTAGCATGGTAGTTTCTTCATTTTGCTTTATTTAGGCTTTGCTAGTAAACATTGGACTGACCATGGCAGGGTTAAAAAAACTCCAAACCACCGTACATTTCAGTGCTGCTTTTTGTTTGTGATTGTGTATTCTGAATCTGTTTCACTTACATAAGGCTAAGGCTAGTTGAATAGATAAGTATGTCTGGTGGCAGAGTTAGGTTCTCACTAAATTTAGATTGATAAATGGCTGACAGTTTTTCTCAGACAATGTTGATTTATCATAATCAAAGTGAAATAATTTTGAGATATGCATTACTTAAGCACAGATAGGTTAAAAATTAAAAATCAGTACTGCTAAAATAGATTTGAAACAAATCAAGCGGAAGAGAGAAGACAATGCAAAATAGCAAAGTAATGTTCAAACATGGGCTTCATGTGTGCCAACTTACCAGCTGTGCTTTGTCAGGCAAAGCTGTGATCAGAGTAAAGACAGTATCAGTATAACACACTGTCTGTCTTTAATGATGTACTGAAGAATTCAAGACAAGCTGTACAGTGTTGCACCTGCAGTCAGCCATTCCTGGTTTTAGGCAAAGGGTTATGGATTGAGAACACTAGTCTACATCTCAGAAGTATTGAACCTGGTGTTGGGTTTTTTGTTTGGTTTGGTTTCTGTTATTAAAAACGTAGAGGTGAATTGAAAAGGATTTATAATAATCTACTTGCATGTTTCTAATTTCTTTGATATGTGAGGATGGCTTGGAGGCTTTTTTGTTTAATAACATAGGAAATGTCAGTTATACTTGATTTTATAGAAGAGATCTAATAGATTTATCTATGTAATGTGAACTTCAGCATCATAATGGAATGTTCAGGTTGGTGATACTGGGGTTTTCTAAGTGACTTCCAGTTACTTAGAGAAGTCAACAGACATTTTAACAAAATATATTCCTCTTAGATATATTAATTTCTGAAGTCTTACAGAAATGTATTCTTTAGATTGTTTGTCTTTTTCTTGTAGTATAGTAGTTTCACTAGATTTCAGATCATCATAGGAGAGTTGTCAAAATAGGTATGTCTAGTAGGCACTCGCCCATCTAAGAACTTTTTTGCATAGACTAAAGCAAAAATTTCCAAATCCTTTTTCTGTCTCTAGTAATGGAGGTATCTAACAGATTAGTATTTGGAAAATAAAATTAATTTCACTACTGTCATGTCTGTGGTTTCAGTTCTAAAAATAGACATCCCTTTTCCAAGGAGAGGAAAAGTAACTTTCAAATGAAAAAAATATTAATCTAAGTATTTAAGACACCCTCCAAAAATGGATAGTTATCTCTAATACAGCTGTTCAGAGAATCTTTCCTTATAATCAAGTTTACTGGAAGCTGTTCTTCCAGCTGTAAATGTTGTGTCTTTCATATATGTTACAGATTTTCTATAAAGTATTTGTTCATCCAGAGCCCTTGTCACCTGAGAAACAAGAGGTAAAGAGGTTTTTTTTTTTTTCCCTCTAATGAGTGAATATAGACATGGGAGAGAATTTTCACATATTCATTTATGTATTTTTCTCCTTTTCTTTAAGGGCGTAAAAGATAAGAAGGAGAGTGGAGGAAATCACACAATGGTGGCAGATAGAATTGTATGTATATTGAATTTAAACATGGTTTAGAATCCAACAGTTTAGGGTTTTTTAATCTGTGTTTCTTTGTGCAAGAATTGCTGGTAATGTTTACAGGGGCAATGTAATTCTTTGATTTTTCTTTTTCACACCTGGATTTCTTTTTAGCTTGAAACTAAGTAGCATTGTGTGGGAAAACAGAAAACAAAGTATCTGCTTCTTCTACTTGTGAAATATGAAACTCATCCAGTTTAGATTGATGGTGTAAGCTAAATATATTGTTTCATAGTAATTCAGTCATTTATATGATCTGTTTTAAATGATGACTAATACTTAGAGTAATACTTATCTTTGACTAGTCTTTTAAAACACTGCAACTAACAAGCTGAGCAATTACTTTAGCTTTTCAGATATGCTAGTATTTTTATTATATATTCAAGTCTTATCTAGAAACAACTGTCAAGATAACTTCAAATTGAATGTCCTGGATGCCAACAAAGAAAAAGTATTTAACTCCCAGTATCTACAGGATCACTTAAGTTAAAGCTAAAACATAAATAGTTGCGTGTGCAATTTTGATATAAAGAATTAATGCAGTGAGAGATGGAGGTATTTTAAAGGCAAAATTTGTATATTAAAATATATCCATTTTCTTGGAAGTTTACAGTGTTTTTTAAAAAATCTTTTCGTTTCAGTCAGTATCAATATAAGCTTTTATGTATAAGATTTTCTTTTTATGTATTAAAAAAATGTTGGCTTTAGATCTTGTAGTCAGGAGGTTTCTTGAAAGAAATGTGTGCTGTTAGTACTGAAATTCCCCTGGAGAGGAAATTTTCTACTCCTTAGATAATTCTTGTTTTACACTATAAAATTCAGCCTTGACCAGGGAGCTGAATTGTAAGTGTCTGTACTGTTGCCAAACAACTGATTTCAGGAGGAGAGAACTATTTCTGTGCTAGCCCTAATATTTCTAGACTGAAAACAAGGAATAGGATGCTTTGCTCAATTCTTTGTAGCTTTTGCGGTACCTGTAGTGAGCCAGTATTAAATTTGCAAATAAACACTGGTCACCGTCTAGGTCTTTGAGGATTCTTCTGGATTCAAACAACTGTATTTTAAGTATTAAGCCTAATAAATAGATCTAAAATTTATGCTTCAAATATGGACTGACAAGTTTTAGACCTGGGAAGAGATGACCTTTATTTTTATATGGAAGATGTCACCCATGTAATAGCAAGTCTGATTTTGTCTTTTTCCTGTCTTCTTGACTGTTTGCTGTCAACATGTGGACATTTTTATTTTCAGACAATGAATGCTGTTATGAAAACTTGGCGAGATGGACCATATATATTTATTGTACATATTGGAATTACAAATATGAAGGATTCTACTCCCAAAGTTAAAAGAACAGCGAAAACAGAAGTTTTGTCAAATCAAAATAAGCCCTTTACAAGTAAGATTGCTTTTTATACAGTATGCTACAATATAGTGCCATTTTTTACTGTCTGAGTGTATTCTAAGTTACCTTTAATATATACTGTATGGTTCATTTTCATAAGATGTTCATCTTCCTTCACATAGATGTAATATTATCTACTGTGACTCCTTCATGTAAGAAAATATGTGATTGCTAGGGTCTTGAAGATGTTAAGGCTGTAGGTCTGTCAGTTTAATGATGGAAGTAATGAAGTATCCCAAGCATTTCAATTTTCAGGCTTGGTGATGTGTTTCAAAATTGTCCAGACCAGTGCAGAGTTTTAAGCTCAAAACATGTAGAATACCAACATTGTATTTGTCCCCTTGAAATTATTTTAATGTGTCTAACAGAACAGCTTTAGAGAAGCTTGAAAATCTACTTAAAAAGTTAACCTACATCTGTTTTTTGAACTTCCCTGTTACACATGAATCTACAGCAAAAATTCCTTTAAGTACTGCCTTGAGTTACTGGTAATGGAGCATATAATTTTAATTGCATGCCTTTAGCTGAGTGTCTTAGGAGTCTTAGCTTTCTTTGATTCAAGTGCAAGTTAGATTTAAAAGCTAGGTGAAGATTTGGAATTTTTTTTATGCTTGAGTAAAAATTAGTTAATTGCTTTCTCCTGGCTTCCTGCTTTTGATTGCTATTCAGTTTGGTTATTGAATTTTATCTTGACAGTGACTGTGGAACTGAGGGGGCCATATGAGTACCTCTCACTTGCAGACTATCCTCTGATGATTGTAAGTAGAACAGATTGTCTTTGAGTACAGTCTTAATCAAATACTCTTCTTCCATAGTTGAGGGAACACAAAACCAGTGTCTCAGGAAAAAAATAATTTAGAGACTGTTTCTGTTTTGGGTTGAGTTTATGGAGTTTTTTTGGGTCCTAAATATCAGATGGGGAAAACAGACACAAATTTCAGATGTTTGCATGTATCAGTTGTGGTGTCCTCCTCTGGACTGTCTGACTTGATGCCTGAAATTAGTAGTTCCAGAAGTTACCAGTATCATTAGCTCTAAGCTGAGCAGTTATGCTGGTGCTGTTTTTCTCCTTAGCTCATATCTTGAAAAATTTGCTGTACTATGATTTTTCTTTGTTTGTTTTACAGCTATTCTTTCATTTATCACTGCTTTCTTTGTTCTTTTACAGCTTAATCTTCCTTCCTCCACTAGCTGTTTTTATACCACACGAGGATGTCTTTAATACTGGCTAGCACAAGTGAAAGCATAACTGAACTTCAAAGAACTAATTCCCCTCTTTATTCAAGCAGTCATTGACTTGGTTTCTAGTTGCCTCTTTCCAGGAGGCTGAGAAAATAAAAGAACTTCAATATTTATGTAGTGTAGATAGCTGGAGATCAATAACAGGTAATGTCTCCAGCCTGACTGTATTGGTGAGAGTGTCCTGTAAATAGTAGAGTGTCTCCATCAGCTCTGTTGACATGTAATTTACTAGAGTGAATATCCCCATGTGGGAGGTCTCTGTCTAAATGTATCTGTGTTGGAGTATCTGAGCATGAGCTAGCATGCCTTAGTCCTTGCTACTTCAAGTTAGTAACAGAATAATGTCTGCAAATTGTCAGAGTTTCTAGTACTTGATAATTTGACTGAGCTTTTATCTGATTTTCTGAGAGCTGGTAGCTCTTGATGTCTTCCTCAGAAGAATTGCCTGTGAATAAATGGGCAGATTGCCCTTCAAGAGAGAAGTTGCTCAGAAATTCAGTTATGCTGATTCCCTTTGACACTGAGAAATTAGACCATTACTGTAAAAGAATCCAGAGAAGATAAATGAAGCAGTGCTTGTTTTTAATCTCTTGTATATAAAAACTTCAAAACTAGCTACACTCAGGGAAAAAATAGAGCTGTTGAATAGAAACAAGGAAATTACTTTTCTTGGTCTAAGGTTCTTATTTCTTGCTTCTTTTTGTGTAATAGTTTTTCATGGTGATGTGTATTGTGTACGTGTTCTTCGGGGTTCTGTGGCTTGCCTGGTCAGCTTGTTACTGGCGGGATCTCTTGAGGATCCAGTTCTGGATTGGAGCTGTTATCTTCCTGGGAATGCTCGAGAAAGCAGTTTTCTATGCAGAGTTCCAGAATATCCGCTACACAGGGGAATCCGGTAGGTAGCAGTTGCAGCTTGACTTTGTTAATTAGCCACACTTAAGAGATTTTCTTCAGATTTGTTTGCAAGATCATCCAGGTATTATGGATAAATGATTTATGGATCATTTACTGTTCACTTTGTATGGATATAATTTTTTTCAAAGCCTTTTTTTTTGTTTTTTGGGTTTTTTTTAAATGCTGAGAGCTGTCTTTTCTGAAAGCTTTCTTCAGATGTAGGTAACAAAAGGATTATATTCTTTAATAGTCTGTTCTCATGCTACAGTTGCATGCAATAGTTAATGAAACAGAGATTATATTTTACTAACTTGGCTTCCTCACCTTTGCTTTTGTTAGTTCAAGGAGCAGTAATACTGGCTGAACTGCTTTCTGCTGTGAAACGCTCATTGGCTCGAACTCTGGTCATCATAGTCAGCTTGGGATATGGGATAGTCAAGTGAGTAATTCTCTTACAGGTATTCTGTGTTCTGTTGAAAGGTTTCTCACTGTTTTTTAATAACTAAAGCAGTTTGTCTCCCTGTACTTTGCTACTTAAAATATAGGTTCTTTAAGTATATGATTGTATCAGTGCTGTAGAGGTCTAGACTTCTTCATTGGTCAGCAGAGATGCACAGCTCCATATCCATATGGTGATTAATCCTTCCCATTCTGTTTTCCACTGTTGGGTAGGTTTCTGAGTCACTATTGAGATACTTCACTGCCAGAAATGGAAGCTTTACATGCCTCCATTTTGGGCTAGAAATGGGGGAAGTCGAGAATCACCGATAGGAATGGCTTGTGCTGCCAAGATTAGTACTTGTCTGTCTGCCCCCAACTGTATTCAGTGCCGTGTCATAGGGGAAGCTTCTAATAAGTATGGATGTGCTGGAGGAACTGGTGAAAAATAGGTGGGATGACACTTCTTGAAACAATTGTAAAAAGCGAAACTGGTTAACTAGGAAACAGGACTGTTAACAGTCTCTCTTCCTTAGTCACATCATAGTATGACAAAATTAATAGTAAGTTTCCCCTGCCATAATAATATTCCTTTTGGATCTAAAAGTAGTCTGTTATGAGGACTTTTTATTCATATGTTTTAGCCGTATGTTATGCTCATTGATGTGACTTCACTTTTTTTTCCCACCTTTTAGTCTAAATTTTACTTTGTTTTCCTACAGGCCACGCCTTGGAGTTACTCTTCACAAAGTAGTTATGGCTGGAGCGCTTTATCTACTATTTTCTGGCATGGAAGGTGTTCTTAGAGTCACAGGGGTCAGTAATAACTGCTTAAACTTTCCTCTACGCCACAAATGCTGTTATCTTTATTTACTTATATGCAAAGGGAGAATCCCAAGTCTATGCTGGAAGAAGGGAACAGAGACAATGAATTGGTGTAACTCTGAGACTGGGTTATTGGCAATGATTTTAAATTTGATGTCTTATTTATCAGGATATAACTCGTTGTATTTGGAAATAATTTTATAGCTTTCTGAGTAGTGAGGTTTCAGGCGTATCTTCTGCCTGGACCTAAGGGGCTTTGGATTACTTGGAGCTAATTGCAGGCACAAATATATTGCCAGCATCACCCAACCCTGATTCCAAAAAAGCCCCAAAAGCAAAAATACCACCAATAACAAAAAGCCCCCCAAACAAAACCAAAACAAATCCCCTCACCACCACTCTGAGATAGAAGGTGGTGGCTGGCAAAGTGTATGTGAATGATGGTGTTGCTACTTGTTTCATTAAGGAGTGGATTTCTGTATTTAACATGTCATATATTTGGTACTTTTTCAGTTTTTCTATGACACTGTGGCTCTGATAGCAAACTTGGCCCTTTCCATGATTGATGCCTGTATTATTTTGTGGATATCCTTTCATAAACTGCAGAATGTTACAGACTTGTTCACAGATTATTATTTCTGTCTCCTACTTAAAAGGCATAGAAGGTGATTTGCTTGCTTCAGCTGGGATTTTCATAGATTTTGTTGTACATGCAAAGGTGATTTCTGCCACTTTCAATCGAAATCCTGTTTTCCAGTGGAATGTTTGTTTCACCCTTGGATACAGTTTAAAGGAATTAATTACTATGTCTTTAACAAGCTTACTGGCAGAAAGCGACCAGAACGTATTGTTGCAACAATCACGTCAGGAGAGGCTCCTTTTAAGGATGCTAGATTGACTATCTGACTTATTGCCTTACTGGTGGAGAACTGGGAATGTGATCTTACCACTTCTCCTTCATGCATTGGTCAAAACTCTTGGTTTGAATGTTCTGCTTCTATAGTAAAACTCAGAAGTGTGGTTGTGGAGTATTTGTGGTATCTTGTAAAGTAGTCTTACCCTCCTCACTTCTTCTGCACCTTGTTTCCTTTTTCATTTTGTTATTATTGGCTCTCTCTTTGTCTCCAGGCCCAGAATGATCTTGCCTCCTTGGCTTTTATTCCCCTGGCTTTCCTAGATACTGCCCTGTGCTGGTGGATATCCTTCACTATTTTGCTTGGTGGGGTGTGTTTTCTTTCAGATTTGTTGGTTTGTGAGTCTTTTTGTCTGAGCTTTTTTTTTTTTTTTAAACCAGCTTCAAGTTTATGTTCTTTCTATTTCTGTTAAAGTTCACAGAATCTCTGTAATTCAGTGTTCAGATAAGCTTCTGCTACAGACAGTGCAGGGAAAAGGAGCTAAATAATAGATATCTCTGGTAGAACAGCTTCTGAACATATAACACCTTAGTTGGTCGTTGCTGAAATATAGAATTAATTTGTTCACTGTGTAGCATTGTAGCAGTACTGTACTTGTAGCCTTTGGAAAACAGACTCAATTTATGTTTTGAAGAGAAGATTTCTTGGCAACATCAGATCTAAAATTCTTTCTGTAAAATTTGAGCTTATCTTGAGCCAGTTAAGTGACAAAACAGGCCAATGTTAACTTTTTGGTGTTTTGACATGTTACATCCCAGTGGTCATAATCCTGTGTGACTTCAGCAGCTGCTGTCGAACGATGAACTTTAAGCCATTTGTGGCAAGATCTCTATAAAGTGTTTTTAACAAAAGTCAATCTCAAAGCTCTGTTCAAAACTTGAATAGTTTGCTGCCCAGCCATGACAAAAATTCTTTCTTGTGATGATGTGTCTCCAGAGGACTTGTTTTGTCACTATGGAAATGAAATTGTAGGCTAAACAGTGAAGACAAGTGTGTGTGCTGTCTAATTGGATTTTAACTCACTTCTACTTTTGATAAATGGAAAATCAAGTCTAAACTGTACCTTACTCTTTTTTGGAAGAATAGGCCATAGTCAGAATAGATGCTTGGATACCATCTTTGTGTGACAAGAGTTCTAGATTTAGATGACTAAATAACATGAAAGGGGTGGATCCTGCTCTTTGTAACATTTTGCTATAGTATGAACTTCTTTTGTGCTTAGTCAGCCTTTTTGGAGGGCTGAGTGTCTGTGTGGTATGGAAGAGCTGTTGATCAATAAGATTTTCTTTTAAGTCTGTGACCAACTTCTGCCTTCAGAGGCTTTCCTTGACTTTCCATACATATTCATCAGCTTAACTCAAACAATGAAACTGCTAAAACTTCGAAGGAATGTTGTGAAACTCTCTTTGTATCGACACTTCACCAACACACTCATCTTGGCAGTAGCAGGTAAGCAGGAAATTCCATTTATCAAATACAAGCACTCGCTACATTGAATTGGTCACTGAAGCAGATTGAGTTTGGTAGCCTTTCTGTAACTACAATCAAAATACTTTGTATTTCTAACACTTTACTCACTTCTAACCCATGATAAGTTATATTAATACTTCAGAATCAGTGGATTATTACTCCTGAGTTAATAAGATCAGTAGTTTTTGGCAGCTCTAGCAGGGCACTTTAGTCCTCCTTAAAGTTGCTGAGGGCAAAAGATTATTATCCTACACTGTTAATTTCACAAGTGTAGTTTTTTACCACCCTCACAGTATCACTGTTTACTATGGGATTTTCAAGATGGCTGAAGACCAAAGTGTTTCTTGGAAAAACAGTATTCTTAGTATTGTAACTTAATACGTTCTGTTGTCTGGAAGAATACAGATTCAGATTCTCTATCTGTTTGAAGCAGTGATGAACTGGACTTCACAAATTAATCTGTTGATGTTTCTAGATGCTGCATAGCTCATCTGTTTAGAAACACTACCTAAAATTAGAAAAAAATTTCTAAGCACAATGCTTTTTTTATGTATACAAAGAAAAAAGTTTGTTCCTTTTAATGAACAGCTTCAATTAAATTCCTTACAGCATTTGGTTCTTAGTTATAGAACACCTTAGCAGAGGGACTGGTGAGAGCTTAGTTTGTGCATCAGAGCTCTTAAAAGGTCAACATCTGAACACTCAGGCATCAGTCAGATCAGATGGTTCATTTACTTCAAGGCTGGCTTTATTTGTTGACAGTTGGAGAGTAGATGAAGTAATATAAGAATAGTGAATTGGGATGAGGAGTTGTGCTAAACACTTAACATTTATCTGTGCCTTGTGTCTCTGACAAATCACGAACAAAATATACTGGTCCATGTCTAAACTGCCATATAAGGTTGGTGCAATTGTTTTCCAAAACTAATAAACGGATTCCAAGAATTTACTATTTATGGCTTTGTTAAGGAAACACAATTCTGTTAGTAGTACATTTGGATTAGTGTGTTTTGTACTAGTAAGCAACTTGTTTGTTCTAATCTTGCAGCATCTATTGTATTTATCATCTGGACCACCATGAAGTTCAGACTGGTGGACTGTCAGTCGGTGAGTTCAATATTGAATGCCTTCTGCAATTGCTGGTTTTAGGCAAATTTACAGCTGGCAGTGTAGGAGGTGAGATTGGGTGTTCTGGAACAATTTTTTGTGAATTATGTCTAGAGTAATATAGTATGTGTTATAATTCTCAGTGTTGTGGGAAACAAACCTCTTTTTCAGGTGTCTGTAGTTCACCCTTAGAAAGATCTGAGAATGTGGAGTCTCTTTCCTCACAACTTTTTTGTGCTGCTGTTTTCCTTGACAGGACTGGCAGGAGCTATGGGTGGATGATGCCATCTGGCGTTTACTGTTTTCAATGATCCTTTTTGTCATCATGATTCTGTGGAGACCATCTGCTAACAACCAAAGGTTTGGCTATTCTTATCTCTTTCCAAAAATACTGGGTTTTGGGAATGCTTGTTTATCCAAAGTATTAATGCATGATTTTTAGTTAACGTTTGTTGACCCATAAGGATGC
This sequence comes from Turnix velox, assembly GCA_013400935.1. Lineage (NCBI taxonomy): Eukaryota > Metazoa > Chordata > Aves > Charadriiformes > Turnicidae > Turnix > Turnix velox. The sequence continues at coordinate 54,486 of VZTY01013571.1, forward strand.
AAAGGAGTGTATGTAGGGGTTTCAGGAAAAGTGTAGCAAGTCACACAGATAAAATCTGGTGGTGAACGTAGTTAGAAAGAAATTCCTTAAACTTTTGATTATCTAGTTTAGCATAGTCTTGAAAACAAAACATAAGAATCAAGTCTTGTGAATGTTGGGGTAATGAATGTCTCAGGTGGTAATACAACTTTCATTCTTTCCCTTCTGAAGGTTTGCTTTTTCACCACTGTCTGAAGAGGAAGATGATGATGAACAGAAAGAGCCAATGCTAAAGGAAAGCTTTGGTATGAGAGAAACGTTTTTCCCCTACCTAATTTCAGTGTTGAAATGCTTCTGTGGGGATGATCTTTTGTTCTCTGTCAAAAAGTTCATTACTGTTGTCAAGGCAGAGTCAGTGCCTCCCTGCTGCTATAAGAAAGAAGTTCTTTACTGTGAGAGTGGTGAGACACAGGAACAGTCAGCAGTTAGTTGGTCCAATAAATTTCTCAGTGTCTCAAAGCGGTTGAGGTTGGAATGGACATCTGGTGATCATCTTGTCCATATGCGCTGCTGGAGCCTGGTCACTTAGAACAAGTTGCCCAAGACCATGTCTAGGTGGCTTTTGAGTACAGGAATAGAGATTCCATAACCAGTCTGAGCAACTGTCCCATCATTCATGTCCGACTTAAAGTGAAGGACTAGAAATTAATATTTCCTAGCTAAAATAGAAAAATTCAGGAAAAACTAGGCACACTGTCTGTTAAGAAATGCCTGTATGATCAGGCATTGTCATAATGAACAACTTGTCTTAAAGACTGAGTCTCTTTTGATTTAAGTACACTGAATTAACATTCAACACTTTCACTTATGGTCTATGAAAATTACAGTTCTGTTATCTCAGTCTTTTTTATTTCTTTTGTCTTCAGAGGGAATGAAAATGAGAAGTACAAAGCAAGAACCAAATGGAAATGCAAAAGTAAATAAAGTTGTGAGTATGCCTTTCCTGTCTTGAAGGATCTATCTCTGTCATTTGGTTACCTCCCCTGTAGTAGTTCACAAATATACAAAGTATTGCGGCTATAAATGTGAACATCCTGGTTTGCTTTAGTGTGGGAACAAGTCAAAGAATTGTATGGATACGGTATTTCTGGAAAGGAAATGAAGGTTATTTAGGTTTTTTCACCTAATTTCTCATAAGTGCAGTGGATGATTTAGAACTCGGTCTTTACTTCAGGAGTACTTACACAATTGGGTATAGATAAAGCTATATAATACTGTATTCTGATAATGAATAATACATTATTTTAACAAATTTGTCATGTTGAGACATAAGTTAATTGTCCATTCTAATTTTGAGACTTGTGATTAATTACTTGAATGAAATTATGGGCATATTGTTTGGCTGCCTAAGTAAGTTTGGGTAGAGCACTTGTAATCTAGCTACACACTACGTTTTTTCCATGTGGCTTATAAGCAGAGGTGGTTTCACATTTATCTAAGAAGTAGTAAATTACAGAATCTTTTCATGAAATTAATGCATGAATTTAAAAGTTGAAAGAATCTGTAGGAATTCCTTTTAATAGTTGTAATTTTTGATATTAACGTTGTTCTTCTCAAAGATCAATAGCAACTGTGTACTGCTTTGCTGAGGATAACATGGAAATCAAACTTCTATTTTGGGAACAGGAAAGGGAGCAGAAAGGGTCAGTTCTCCAACTCCAAAGCAAATGTGCTTGAGTTGTGAATTAGAGCATTAATTGGGTATAAACAAGACATTCGGTCAATACAGTTTAATTTCTGCAAAACCTAGCTTGTGCTTTTTATAATAATTTTTCTTCTGTAACATTATCTAAGGATAATGTTATTTTTTGTGGAGACTGAACTAGATTATATAAATAAGTGTCCTGAGAGCCTGCTGTTCCTAGTCACCATTATACCATTACATAGTTGACAGTAACTTCCACACGAGGTGTTAAGCATTTGCTTTTTTGTTGGAATGTATTTTCTGTAGTCCACATAACAATTTAAAAGTGAGTCTTTTTGTTTTGGTTTTTTTTTTACTTTTTTTTTTTTACTTTTTTTTCCTACGAATACATTGGTTTTTGTCAAGCAGGCTGAGAAGAGAAGGGCTTGCGTGCAACAGCATTTTACGAAAACTCACTTCTGTTTTCTGTTTAATTTCTGAATTTATAGCAAGAAGACGACCTGAAGTGGGTAGAGGAGAATGTTCCATCGTCGGTGACAGACGTGTGAGTATTTTTATAGTCACAATAAGAGCAAGTTCCTCGGTGGCAGAAACACAAATCTGTTAGGATGCCTTATAATTTATATGTTGCACTTTACATGAGCAGATACTGAGTTCAGGCTGGAATTGGCCTTGTATTTGCTAGCCTGCTTGCACTTGGTTTTCTGCAGTCTGTCATACTTACAGGACATGCCACTTGAACACATGCTGACTTAAGGAGTGCCATCTTGGTGTGTGAGACCACAGATCAGCTTGTTTGCACTTCACTGAAGTTAAAGCTAAATAAATAAATCTATAAGATAGAGAACAAACAAACACAACTTCTCTGTTTAGTGCTTTGAAAAGTCCTTTGAGTATCTTGCTGAATGTAAATGACTGAATAATATAATTTAGTTCTCAAATTTATTTGGATAGCTGAGTGGTCATTTTTACACTTCTGGAAGTATAGTCAGCTGTTCGGCAGTCTGCAAAGTTTTTAACTTTTACATCTTATGAATGTCAGTGTCTATTTTTCACAGATGAATTATGTTCACAAATCTGAACAGGTAATTTTGGCAGAGACTCTGGATTTAAGTACAAAACTCTGCTTGAAGTTAGTTAAACAAGTCTTAAGAGGATGAAAAATGGCATTTTCTCCGTTGAATTTGTTTTTCAAAGTTCTAGTACTTTTTGAGGAATGGTAGGATCCCTTATGAAAACAAGGACTAGACTACTATAAGCTAGGAAAGGGCAGTTTGAGGCAGGGTTCTCTGTTCTTGGAAGTATGATCAGGGTTGTGAAGAAATGAGATCCCTAGAGATAGGAAATCTATGGTAGCTAAGAAGGCACTGATAACACTGTAACTTGTTTGATTACTCAGATAAATCTTCACAATATGGTCCCACATTGTAAATAGTTTCAGTGTAGTTCAGTGGTGTTCCCATATAAATGATGCAGCTTAACTTCATGCAAAATTGGAAATTGATCAGTTGGTAATGAGAAGCTTAATGAAGAAGCATTTTAAAACAGTGAAGGTCATTGAGGATATTCCTTAGGCTCTTCCTCTTTTATGTGGCTTTGTCTAATTTCTGTCTCTTCAGTTGAAATGTCTATCTTCATTATTGCTCTCCTGTGCTCTAAAAAGGTTAGATGCAACATAAGACTGAAAATGGTTGTCAGTACTATGTTCTCAGCTGGTGCTCTAATCCTCTTAACTGTTTCTTTTTTTGTTTTTTTGCCCCCCACCGCAGTGCTCTTCCAGCTCTTCTCGATTCAGATGAGGTCAGTAAACAAATCAATTTAGTCTTCTTACATGCCAAAGGAGTCATGAGTCAGCTGTTAAAGACATGGCTTATTAAAACTGGACGTGTTTATCTTGTCAGTGCAACAGTAAAATAATATAAGGAAGGGGGAAGGATAGTGGGGTGAAAAATGATACAACTTCTTAGAATACAAATGTATATTGTAAAAAGTGATATATTTGATGTGTGAGTTGGAGTCCTGACCTAAAATGCATATAAATGTGATTTTGATATGAATGTGCAAAATGTTCCACCTTATTTCTGAATGTGAACTTTTTGGGGGAAATGACAACATTCTGTGTTTTATCTTCTAGGAAAGAATGATTACACACTTTGAAAGGTCCAAAATGGAATGAAGGAGTAGCTTTTTGTTATTGGAAATGGAGATGCCTCTTGTAAAATTGCTTGATGGAGCAAGTGCAGCCTGCTGATTCATTTTTCGATCTCAGCCTTGGAAGCTTGATGCTGTATTGTCGTGAGGGCATCTTGCTGTGGAAGAAGTTCACAAGGACATTGTAAACTTTTTGGAAATTGGAATTTACAAAGTTGCTGCAAGTTTGGATTTTTAAGCAATTTAAATGTGTACTATTCCAGCACCTTCTGTAACTTTTCAAATATTTAATCTGTGAAACTAAAATTCCTAATGTCTGCTTGAGGAGTTTATATTTCAACGTTGCAACTGACACTTAGAGGTGAACTGCCTGTTCCTTTTTGAGGGGAGAGTGGGGACACATAGAAATGAGCACTGAAGAAAAAAACAGACCCATTTTCTGGTCAGTGATGGCTTACTTCTGTCATATGTCAGGTGTCCAACATGAATAAGAGGTTTTTAGTGAGAAGCTCCTGTTAATGAAGAAGTTTAACATGCCAGAAAGGAAATATTTGGAAAAGTTACAGCGATGAGAGTTTTTAACAAAAATCAAGTGCAATTTTATTCATAACACTGTGTGAGAAAGATTTTTCTATTTTAAATGCCATTAACATACAGGTAACAGCTGCACACCAGCTGTTGTGGCACATCTCATTGCCGGCAATGTGGTGGATGCCTGTAAAGATGATTTGCCCCTACCTTCCATGTGTTGCATGATTTAATTTAAGACAAAACACACACACCAAAACCAAACATTACCAAAACTCTCCTGCAGTGCTCCCGAGTGCTTGACTGTTTATGTTAAGCAGATATTAACTAGGGGTTTCAGCAGAACTCTTCTTGCTGCACATGTAAAATTTTCCACTAAGAAGTTGGCACTCTTCAACTTTTTTGTTTGATTGCTTTCTAGAGGGTGCAAGCACTGCTTGCCTTGAAAGAGGCTTTTATGGGAGTCCACATTGCTGGGATACTTCTGTTCCCAGTGTCTATTCAGAATTGCCACCCCTGTAAGTAATTTAATGATGGGCTTTCCTGTCCCAATTGGTCCCTGTGGCCATAAGGAACTCTGAGATCACTGTGTTTCAGTCAAAGTTGCAGATTTCTATTCTGTATATTTGCTTTTTGTTTCTCCTTTGAAAAAGAGCTTTTGGACAGTGTTCTGTTTTCTATTCCATGCTTGGCTGTAGAGGCTTCACTTGCAGTAACTTACATGTGGAAATCCTTTGTGAACTGTATGACAAAAGCTTTAATTTGAGTTCATAACCTTTACAACTGATAATTGCCAGGTAAGCAAGAGCACAGTTGGACTTCTGGGGAGATGATGTGGCTGCTGGAATAGCACAGGGAGTCAGCTTCTCTGGTTCTTCACTCATAGCTATGTCAGCAGAAGTGACCATGTGCCTGTATTCCATTCATTCACTTTAAGGTCTGGTAGTTCAGCTCTAGTTCATCTTTATCAGCAATTTATGCTGAAACATGCCATTTTACAGTACAGTAGCTGAGGCACAAGTGCATAGTATCTTTTGCTAGCTCTGCCACAGGAGCAGCACACCCTCTGTGAATGGATGGAGACAAAAAGCTGTGACTAATGTCTCAGTCTGACACTGTAAGACTCACTGGAGTTCTTATGCCAACCCCTTTAGGCCACAAAAAGGATCTTTAATTAGAAAACCTTCCTAATTTGCTTAATTGATTCAGAAAAAGAAAACATTACCTCCATGTCCTTTTGGGGAGAGGAAATTTTGTGAAATAAAGCTACACAGAACTCGCTATTTAATGGGGTTTTTTGTTTGTTTTGGGGTTTTTATTAAGTTCTATTGTTTTGGGTGGTTTGGGCTTTTTTGAGACAAATAGGGAAAATGTTCTCTACTGGAAGCACAAAAGAAGTTTGTATGTACTATTTAATAAAAGCTAGGCAAAGAGTAGAAAGGCTTACATTGTGTCCTTCCACTTTCTTATTACCTGTTCTCTCATGTGAGAAAGTGTTAACATCTCCACAAAGCTCCCTCCCTTTTTTTAAACTCTATTGCATGGCATAACTCCGTTGTTGTCAATACCTATTTTTTTTTTCTTGCCAAGCTTGATAATAAGAGTGGAAGTCTGTTGTTTAAAAAGCAGATAATAGGTTGGTCAAATTATCATTTTCTGAACCAAATTTGTAAGATTTAAAGTTTCCTTAATTGCATTTATAATGTAATAATTTCAAGGCTAAAATACATGTAGTAGCAGTGTGATGCTTTCAGCCTACAGCTACAGTGGTCTTGAGCACTCCTCTGCCTTCTGCCCTTCCATCCATGTAGTAACTTCCATTACGAATTGAAGTTGGCCTGAGTTCCAGAGGGGGCTTGTTCCTCCCTTAGTTAACTGTTCACTAGTTTTTATGCTTGTTTGGCAGTTTCCATCTGCCTATCATGCAGCAGGTGCATGCTGTGACTACTCTGTTTGCAGCCTTGCAGAGAACTTGTATCACTGCCCAGTTCCTAACATATCATGCAGGTTCTGACACAGGCATGACTACTGCTGCCTTTGCAGAAGAGGTGGCTAAAAGCAGTAGATGAGATGTGGATATGGAGTGAAGAAGTTGCATGCAGGAGAGTTACAGCAATATAGCCTTTCTCCTGAGAACATGTTGGGTCAGATGTGCTGTTTCTGCTATGGAGATCTTTGCCTCTCCTGCCTGAGTTGGAATTGTTCAGCCTGGAGAAGAGAAGGCTCAGGGGGAACCTCATAGTAGCTTATCAGTACCTGAAGGGGGTCCTACAGAAAGGTTCGGGTAGGACTTTTATATAGGGTCCAGGATGGCAGAACTAGGAACAATGGATGCAAATTGGAAGAGGGGNCACTCAAATAATAAATGGACCCTAAAGCCAGGCAGTGGGAATCTGGGATGTGTTTTCATGGGGCCATTTGAAAAAGCACCATTCCCTTTTAGGTTTCCCAGAGAGGTTGTGGTTGCCCCTTCCCTGGAGGTGTTTAAGGCCAGGCTGGATGAGGCATTGAGCAACCTGTTCTAGTGGAAGGTGTCCCTGCCCATGGCAGGAGGGTTGGAACTAGATTATCTTTTAGGTCCCTTCCAACCCAAACCATCCTATGATTCCATGACATGGGGGCTTTGTGACTTGTCAGGAAGCTAGCTTGCTAGAATGCATGAAACCAGAAATCCTGCAGGACTGTTCCCTTAATTGTGTAGCCAGGGAGAACTTAATTCAAATTTATGCCCATTGGCATTTTGATTCTGAAGCAGACAGTACTCTGAAGACTTGGTGAGCAGGAGGGAGAAAGTACATCTGCTCTGTGGTATGAGATCTGCTGAAGTTTATAGTGACTTGAGTGGTGTGTGGAAGCTAAATTTTCTTTAGGAAATTTGGCTGCTGACTTCAGGTATCTTCAAGTTGTCCCTAACTAGTTGCAGAAAAAAAGTAAAACATCTCCCAGGAATTCAAATATCAAGGGAGTTTTTTTTAAGTTCTTGTGCCTGTTTAGTTTGGTGTGTTTGCTTATTTGTGAGAAGCAGCTGTGATACTACTTGTGCAACTGTGCATGCCGTGGAGAACATTGAGAACACACTAGTGAGGAAGACTTTGACCAGCTTTTCATTTAGGGTGGCAAAATGTTCATGCTTAGTGCTCCAAAGGAAGGACTGAGTAGTAAGAGATCATGTGTGCCTGATAGGCACAAAGTGAGTCAGAGTCATAAGACCCAGGGTAGAGATGAGTGTGCTTGCCTTGCTCCACAGATAAAGGGATGTGGGAGCTTGTGGGTTTTATCATTCTGTTCACTTTATATGGCATTTGCTTTGTATGCTGAAGCACTACTTTATAAAACCTGAAAAGGCCAATGCTTTGCACATAATTTGCACTCTGGTAAAAACAGATCACAGCTATTTGTATGAGAAGTCACTAACAGCCTGTGTTACTGAAAATTGTATTTCCTTTCACGAGAGTCCTAGGTCAAAGAGACTAGATACTTGCCTGAGCCTTAAGTCCTTTGTGCAAGCTGTGGTTCTGGTCCCTGTGAAGAGGATGACACTCAGCATGGTTTGGGGCCCTTAACAAGGTTTCATTCCAAAGAGGCAAAGACATTGGATCCAACAGCACCATGTTACTTCTCCCATCCCTGTGCCTGGATCTCCCAGTGCTGAGCATCCTGTTTTCTAAACGCATGGTCCTCTTGGTGAAGATGCTCAAGAGCATTTAGCGCCAGGGCTGTTTTAGTTTGGATTAGAAGTTACCTTAGCCCCTAGGTCACCGGTGTTGAGTGTTGGTGCCTCTCCACAGCCAAATTAAATGCAAGCACAACCTGTTCTAGAAGGGACAGAGTAACAAGTAAAGAGACTGAATTTCACCGTTCATGGGGCTAAGTTCATAAAAGTAAAATTTAGGACCTCTGCGAATATTTACTTGTATGAGATCTGGTTTCCTCAGATGACAGCGGTGAATTTTTTTGTATACGGGGTGGCTTCCCTACCTACTACATTTCCCCTTAGCGAGCAGCAACCCGCCGTCCCCGACACCAACCGCTGAAGGAAGCGCAGACTGAGCGCCCCTCAGCCTCCGAGCTCAGGGAGCGTGGCCCCGCAGCCCCGCGTCTCCTCTTAGCGCCCGGGCTCCGGGAAGCCGGCGCGGGCTGCTGGAAACCCGCGTGGGGACATTCGTACTCCCGGCCAGGCACGGCCGGCCCGGGCCGTGAGGAGAAGGCGGAGGCTGCACCCCCGGCGCTGAGGAGGCGAGACCGGGGCGGAGAATGGGAAGGGAAGCGGCGGCGGAGCGCGGCGGCTGCTGGGAAGGGCGGGGTGCCGCGGGGCGGTGGCATTTCCGTGGGAGCCGTCCTCCAGTGCCTCTGGTGCTTTGCTGCTGCTCTGCTTCGCACCGGGGCTGGCAGGGCACTGTAGCAGCCGGGGCTGGGGCAGCCGCCGCCATGCACGACGCTTTCGAGCACGTGCCGATCCTGGAGAAGCTGCCGCTGCAGATCGACTGCTTGGCGGCCTGGGGTGAGCCGGGGAGGGGACCCGCGGCGCTGCCGACCCGAGCCGCTCGTCTCTCCCATCCCGGGCGGCCGGGACGCCCCGTCAGCTGTTCCTCATCCCTATGGAAGGCTGGGGCTGGCCGCGTCTCTCGGTCCCCGGCTGAGTGTTCCCTGGGGCGGTCGGTGGCCCTGCCCGCCTGGTAGGCCTAGGTGTGCGGGGACCTGCTTCCCGTGTTTCGGAGCCTGCGGCCGGGAGAGGGCTGCTGGGGCCGGGCTCCACTCGCCGGCGTTCGCCCGCATCCCGTAGCGCTGGCGACAGCGGCCCTGCTGAGGAGAAGGCTGCCATAATTCCCTCTGTTTTGACCGCGTTTGCGAAAAAGCCTTGTCGATGCGTTGACACAAATTTACACTGGATCAGGCTGCCCAGAGAGGTTGTGGGGTCTCCTTCTTGGGAGACATTCAAACCCCTCCTGGACGTGTTCCTCTGTGACCTGGTCGGGGTGTTCTTGATCTGGCAGCAGGACTGGACTCGATGGTCTCGAGGTCCCTCCAGTCCCTGACATTGTGTGATTCTGTGAAAGCCGGTGGTGCGTTTATGCGTGCAGTTTAGAAAGTGTTTGTTAGTGGCATATAAATGCAGGTTATGTTTGTGGACATGCTTAACAAAGGTTTTGCTCAGGCGATAGCTCCAGCTGTCACAGTGACTAGGCTTGAGGATTTTGAGGCTGCTTGAGCAGTTCCCATCAGGTGCACAAAATCAGTGGTATTTTCAGTCACTATAGAATTGTGGCCCCTTAAATTTGTTTTAAGAGCAGAATTATAACTTTGATAGTAGTGCTGCGTTTATGCTAGAGTTGTGTAGAAGAGAAGATGTAGATTGTATTCCTATGTACTTTCGTCTCTCTGAAAGCCTTTATTTTGATGAATTCCAAAAAAAACCCACCCAAACCTGCAAGGTTATGTCTGTGTTTGTGTAAAAAGAGACGTAATTCTGTCTCTGCAGCTCTTCTAACAAATAGTGGCAGGAAGATCTTGCAGAAAATAAGGTTTTAAAATATAACTGTTCTTAGCAGTGCTTTTTTTGCACTTTGCTATGACCTAGATGTAGAAAGAAATGCTTATCCATGCTTCTTTCTTCTTTGATGTTCAGTGAGGAGGATCAATTTCAGTTGTATTTTGCAAGCCAGTAAAGATTGTATGCCTTTTTTTTCTTCTAAGCCCTGTAAATAGGGAGAATCTGAAACTGACAGAGTTTGTATATAAGAAAAGTTCTCTTGTAAGTTTTCAATGACTGTTGCTCACCCAAGCAGTTCAAATGCCACCTGAGCAAATCTGTTGCTGTCCTTCCAGGTGGAGCTGACTATTTCAGAAAGTTCTTATAAAAACTTTTTTTAAAAGCCCCAACAGACCAGCCAAATTCCCATGGAACTTCATTTAATTATTCCCCATTATGTATTAGTGCTCTTCTCTGGGAGATGTTAATTTCTGAAAGTAGTTCAGTGCTTTTTTTGATTGAATATGAGATACAGTAGTTTACTTCTTTACTTTTTTTTATAATCCAGTCGGTTGTGATCTCTGGGCTGTTCTCCTTTTTGCTGCTTGTTCTTTGGCCATCCTCTCTTGAGAATGGAAATTGCTTCTAAGGACAAGAGACGTGCATGTAGTCAATGCAGAAACTCCTGGCATTTGAAACAAGTTTCCAACTGTTCTGATAAGGGAGTCTTGAGAAGGAAGGACAATCTTTGTTGAAACTAATTAGGCTCTTTTTCTCCTCTTTGTAGAGGAATGGCTCCTTGTTGGTACCAAACAGGGGCATCTTCTGCTTTACAGGATCAAGAAAGATGTAGGTAAGTTGACTTCTAAGAATGGCACAAAAAGCTGATGAAATTGTTTTTACTTCCTGCCCTTTAAGAGACTGTAGTGTTTTTATCACAAGTATGTTCAACTGCTAGTTTTTTCATGCATGAATTTTAATGATTACACATGTGGGATCTTTGGTGAAAGTATACATACCATTTATCAGACTTCCAAGAAAGACAGCAAGCAATGTTAGCTTTTTTCCATTTTAAGGTATGTTTCATATCAGGTCTCCATATGTTTAAATGTGTAGTATATTAATGTAATTTTTGTGAATATGATGCACAAACAAGCACAAAAGCAGTGCAGTGTGCAAAGGTTTCATGTCTTCTGTTAATGAAGGACTGGGTTAATGCAAGAGCAGCTTTTTTAGGACATGCATGAGCACTAAGTGTTGGGGAAGAGGGATCTCTCTGAAGTAGTTTTGTCATGAATTTACTGGTTTTCCTCCCTCTTTTACAGTCATAAATGTTCATTCTCAAAATGCCACAAAAGAACTATGCTATTTTCAGTTTAGTTGAAGTTGACTTTTGCTAAACAGCTTTCTTTTTTCTGTTGCATACTGTTCTGCAGAAACTGATGTTATTGAATGCAGTAATGTCATATAGTGTGTGACAGGAAACAAAAATGCAAGCATCTGTTTCCAAGTTCATTGGCTCTTGGCCAGATGTTCATTTGTAGGTACTTGGATTTGAGAGACTGAATTCAACTTGAATTTTTTGAACTTGTAGGACATCTATTCCAATCAGAATATGCTAGTCTTGAGTTACTAGTGTCTTATCTCACATGGTAAATTTCTCCCCCTTTTTTGCATCAATGCCAGGAGAGGTTATGTCATCAGAAAGTGTCTGTAAGTTTTTATCTCTAAAACTCCTTTTAAACCCTTTGTGGTGTAGTGTTTATTCCTTGTCTACTTCTCAGTGATGTGCTCCCCAGCAGTTTAAATTGCTAATATTTGATCGGTGTGAATAAAGTTTTTATGGGTAATTTTATGTATCTGGGTTTCAGAATGCTTAAATCTAAAATTGTAGCAAGGCAAAAATGTAATATTGATGAGGCCTTTGGATGGTACAAGAGGTGTCATTTGTTTTCACCTAACTGTAGAAGATCTTCTGATCCATTTAACTGTTAAGTAAAAAACAGTACAAATATATTAGTCAATTTTCAATTGCTAAGTGGCCAGCTTTGCTTCCATAATTTTTAGTAGTCTGTCTAGAGTAAGATACATACAGTAATGAATTTAAGTCCAGTTTCAATTTACATACTTTCTTATACCTTTCTTATAGGTTGCAATAGATTTGAGGTGACACTAGAGAAATCCAACAAGAACTTCTCAAAAAAGATTCAGCAGGTAGGAAATGCTATCTTCTTGATGTGGGGTTAGTTTTCCAATACTTTCAGACAAGAAACAAAATATTAAATGTACTTCTGCAGTCTCTGCTATGATTAACAAAACAAAAAAGTACCCCAAACTATAGGCACTTCTAGAGGTAGTTCAACTTTGTGCTTTTGACTACTCTTCCCAGTGAAGAAATAGTTTGGTGTGGCTGCTAAAGCAAAGAACAAAGAATTCCACCTTAAAGGTTTGTTTTTGGCATTAGGGAAATGCTGTTGTTAGCAATAAAGCTTTTGTCTGAGAGTATTTGTAAAAACATACCAACAGACTGTAATATATGATTTAACTCTTTGATAAAATGCTATCAGAATGTGAATGTGTAATTACTCTTGTTTGAAAGTAACAGATTATATGCTGCCAATGTTACAGCTGTTGAATTTATTTAGTGAATTTTCACTCATTGATTATACTAATAAGTAANCCTCTTGTTTGAAAGTAAGATATTGTATGCTGCCAGTATTACAGCTCATTGATTATACTAATAAGTAAGAAACCATTTGCCTCAAAGGTTATGTAGCTTCTTTCAGTAACATTCTGCCTATGATGTAGAAGTACTTCTGTACTAGCAACATGCCACCATTTTTACCAGCTTACCAGCTGTGTGCTAGCTTGTAAAAACTCAGTGTAAGTTAAAGATGTTACAAGAGGGTGTAAGTGAAAGCTGGAAGAAGATTGTATATAGATAGCTGCCTTACTGTTTTCATCACTCTAAGAGTATCTAAAACGTGTTTTCTTACACTATCTATAATCAGGCAGCTTTCAGAGGTTTAGTATATGAGTGGAGTTTACTAATAGAGTTCTTTCTTTCAGATTCATGTTGTTTCTCAGTTTAAAATTCTGGTCAGTCTATTAGGTAAGTGAAGAAAATGTTTTAATATTTAACAAGCTCTTCTCAATGCAGTTACTTGTCTGAATGTGGTGCCCTTTCCACACACCTGCAAAGTAGTCTAGTTGTTGAAAAGTCATTGGGTAAGACCTAGGCTTTTTCAGTTTGCAGAGGAAGCATTATGTGGCATAGATTGAGAAGCCACTTTGCTTGTCATTAAGCCAGCTTGGAGAACTAATTATGTTGTGATTGAAAATGAAAACCTGTGTATACTTATGTTGGCACATATATATACACATGCATGTGCATGTATGTACACTGTATGAGAAGGGCTAAAACTTCTGTCCAAAATTTTTGATATATAAAACTTGTTGATGTGTTACTAAGTTCAGTTTATAAGTGGGTGGTGATCTTGGGGAAGATCTAAGTTTGCTTGCCTGGCTACATTTTTTTATGATCTTCCTACGTCTTTTCTTCCTTACATTGCTACTTCCTTCTTTATCTTCTCCAAATCCCAGCTCTTCCATCTCCAGCATGCATAAATTTCTGCTGCCTGTGTCCTCGTGCATGCAAAAACTTGATTACAATACTCTCTGTATGAAACCATTCACTTTCCACCGGCTTCAGGGGCCAGTCAGAATGGTCTTTGTTCATACAGTCTTCCATCACAAACTTGCTCTGCTCTGGCCTGCTTGTTCCTTCCACTCCCACTTCCTCTGCTTGGTTAGCACGTGTTCTCAGTTCCTTCATGCAGTTTTGACATTGGGGATGCTACTCCTCTTTTCTTCATTTATTGACTTCTTTTTGTATTTGCTTCTGGACTTTTCAGCTTCTGGGAGAACAATTGTTTTCTTTCTTTCTTGCAGCTCTGAGTTTAACAAATTCATATTTGTATGTAAACATAAAATATAACTTAATTAGCAATGAGCTCTACTTGTTTTGAATTTGAAATAGTAATTTGAATTTTTTTTAAAACAGAAAATAACATTTATGTCCATGACCTGTTGACGTTTCAACAAATCACCACAATTTCCAAGGCTAAAGGTGCATCTCTCTTCACTTGTGATCTTCAGGTAAGAGGAGAACCATGTCATCACAAATATCCTTACTATTTATAATAACTTTTTTAGTGTTGCTGCATAGATTAGGTTGTTGATTTTGTGTTGCATGCAAGTTGTTTGGTTCCTAGTGCTTTTTAAAATTGGTAGTAACTTTTTTTTTTTTGTATTTCCTTGGTGTCACAGTCCTTGCCAAACTTCATTTCTGAAATATCCAACCCTCTTTCTCTCTGTACTTCCTTGTTTAGGGAATTGCCCCCTGGCATGGATGAACAAAGCTGCTTTTCAGCTGACAGCTTTGCTTCAGGCTGAGAATTTTCTTGTATTCTCTTTTTTCTTTGTTTATGAGTGTCTGTCTGTTTTCACAGCAGACAGATAAAGGGGAAGAGGTGCTGAGAATGTGTGTGGCAGTGCGTAAGAAGCTGCAACTTTATTTTTGGAAGGACAGAGAATTCCATGAACTACAGGTGAGTTGTTTGTGTTGTCCAGCATGCCAAAGCGGGGACTGTAGTTGCTCCTTATGACTTTCTATTACTTGAGAGGCAACACTGACTTTTGGAGCATTGACTGGGTACTGTAGTGATTTTACAATGAAGCAGCAAATAGCAGTGAAAATACATGTTTGAAAGCATGCTGTCATGAATATAGTTTCATAAATAAAATCAAATTACATCTTCTACTTTGACATTCTGGTTGTGGTATTCTTGTAAGTCAGTGAAATGTACTGTTGTGCAGCCTCTGTGCATGCCTAAAAATAACACTATGCAAGTGGATCCACTTCTGCTCAGAGTTTTCCAGGTATGTCATTAAGCTGTAGTTACTGACAGCAAACATACAGAATTGCACTTGTGAATACCAGAGTGATAAAAATAACCAATGGAAAAAATGATAGAGAATTTTTCAGCAATGCTGCTCTTCTAGGAAATTACCAGCGAACTTGAGCATGCTTCTTTACTGTGCTTGAATCTGCCATTTTAATTTTTAATATTGCCATTTCTTGACCAACAGAAGTTGTGCATGCGTGGTGGGGAATGTGATGTCAACAACAATGCTTTGTGTTACACTCTGTTTGCCAAATTTGAGTTGTGCTTTTCTCAGGCATTTTAACCTGTTTTTCTTGCTTTCCTCAGGGGGACTTCAGTGTACCTGATGTACCCAAGTCTATGGCCTGGTGTGAAAACTCCATCTGTGTAGGCTTCAAGAGGGATTATTACCTGATAAGGGTGAGACTGGGGTATGGAATATAGCATTAAAGAAGATTTGGATAGTTGTAGTCACTATGGAGGCTGCCCCTGAGCTGAAGAATTTAGCATTATGCAAACCAGCAACTGAAATTCTTGCTATATGTACATTTGGAAAAGGAAGTCTAAGTCTGTCCTTGTCAGCAATCAATCTTCTGTTTATTGCTATTGAAACCAGTGTTTGACACTTTTGCAGAAAAAAGGCATTAGAAGAGATGTATTTTGATTTGGCAGTGATCTCTGTACGCTCAGTTTGTATTTTATTTAATGTATTAAGGAAGGCAATAGCCTTGAAAGGGAAGAAAGACCAAGATTATATTATCTGTCAGACAGTGGAGCTTAGCCATTTTTCATTTTGATTCTCTTGCTGAACTGCAGCTATTACAGTTTGAAATTAATGACTTACTGTCATCAGTTTAATATTACAGTTTCCCCTTGTACTTCATTTGACAGCTGTATTCCATCCTTTTCTGCTCTTACAATTGACTACTGCTGATTTAGTAGAAAAATGAGATGGGAATGAGATATACCACAAACATACATATAGTTGGGTGGCAACACTGCTTTGTAATCAGCAGGAAATCTGCACAGTAATTTTTATAGTCACTTCAAACTGACACTGCTCAGATAAGAAGTGATACCTTTTGCAGTTTTCTCCTGGATGCTGATTCCTGCCATTCTAGTGATGCGAGTAGTTAAGCAGCTACTCGGGTAGCTAAACCAGAGACGTGCTGTCCATAAGTCTGCTTTGGGTTTCTTATGGTGCTTGACCCATACTTGGATGATTTAAGAGCACTAAACTGGCAAAAAAATATATTTTTATGGTACTGTTTTCTGCTGGCTAGCTGTTGATTTGTAAGGATGCTTGAGCTTTTGGTGCAAGGAAGCTGCTAGAACATACGGCTGGAGTTAAAGGAGAAGGATTCTGTCTTGGTGGCAATGATTACTTCATAGAGCAGCTTTCTGGATTCTTTGTTTATTTTTAACTTTTTGGGGGTAGATTCAGTTCCCTGGAGAGCACCTGGCCACAGGAATGAATGACTAGGGTAGGAGAAAAAGGCTGGACAGATTGCTAGGTTTTTAGTTTGTTTTTGTTACACTTGCCTCAGAATAAATCCATGTTCAAGTTTGGACCTAAATTAAATCCTCTGGTTACATTACCAATTGGCTGGGCACTTTAACTGATATTGCAGCTGAGCTATGTTAATTGTAAACCTGCATGAATGAAATGCTCAGCTACTGTTACAGTAACAAGAATAATTTCAGATGCAGAAGTATTTATTCTTTATATCCAAATGATGCATGAACAATATAAATACACTTTATTGCTACTCTTTAAAATGGTACATATCCTGCTAGTGATTAGTCTGGGTTGTTAATCCCTCTAGAGGGCTTTTTGCTTTGGTTAATGCAATAAAGATTTCATATAAAGGTTATTTTGTAAAACAAAAGGTTTTTTTCTTTATTATCCTAGGTGGATGGAAAAGGGTCCATCAAAGAACTGTTTCCCACAGGGAAGCAGCTGGAACCATTGGTAGCTCCTGTAGCAGATGGAAAAGTTGCAGTTGGCCAGGACGATCTTACAGTTGTGCTCAACGAGGAAGGGATCTGTACCCAGAAATGTGCCTTGAACTGGACAGATATTCCTATAGCCATGGGTGAGAAATAGAAGTTTGCTTTTTTATTTCTTTATATATGGCAAAATCTTTATCTGGGTTTAGAGTGTGATAGTTTCTAAAGTATTTTGAGTTATATTCTTTTTCATGTCTTTAGTTTTGTTTCTTCCTATTACTTGCTTACAATCCGCATGCCTGTCTCCTCTTCAGATAATCAGCATGTTGTGTTTCTTTTCCTTTAATGTTTTTTTTAAATGAAAGGTAGCATGATGAAGCACTCTAGTTCTGAGCACCTGAGTGCCACAGGAATTCTTTATGAACAGTAAACAAAGAATCTGGTAGCAGTTGCTGTCAGTATTGAGCTTTGAGATTGGCTTTTTTTTTAATAAGGGTCACATTTTAAGGGAGGAAAAAAAATAACGAAGTGGAGATTTACTTGAAGTAATGGCTTGTTTTAAGGAATATTTGAGAACAATCAATCAATTTAGACTTGTTTTTTTTTCCCACTTGTTTCATTAATAGAACACCAGCCTCCCTACATCATTGCTGTTCTGCCAAGATATGTGGAGATCCGCACCTTTGAACCCCGGCTGCTGGTACAGAGTATTGAGCTGCAGAGGCCACGCTTCATTACCTCTGGAGGGTATGGATTATAACTGATTATTAGTTTTATGGCACTGTCTGGGAATGTGGTAGCACTCTGAAAAACTGGGAGAGGAAGAGCTTTCTTAAATTCACTTAGCTTAAGAAGCAGCATTGAAGTGGTCTACAGGATGGAAGCCATATTTGTGGGAGTAAATGACAGAGTTGATTGTCTTTGGGAATTTTGATCATTGGAGATTCATGGGCAACTTGATCAATACTGAAAAGCAAAGAGAAGAATGTCTCTGATCCATGTATGTGTTAACTAAGATTGAGTGCTCTTTCAGAATAAAGTTTTGCTTCTTCCAGCACTGAAACTTAATACCTTTGTTTTACTTATAGCCCAAATATTATATATGTGGCGAGTAATCACTTTGTGTGGCGGCTCATTCCAGTGTCCATAGCCACACAGATTCAGCAGCTTCTGCAGGACAAGCAGTTTGAGCTGGCTTTGCAGCTAGCGGTAAGTAGTCAGAAACTACTACTGAATTTGCAGCAGATGCACTTGTGCAAAAGTACACACAAGGATATTTAAATGCCTTCTGCTTGACTACAGCTAGTCTGGAGACTAACCTCCTCAGTCTTCACTTTGCACCAACTGCTAAACCCTGGCCTTTTATGAGTGAAGTTTTAGTTTAGTGCTTCTATTTCTCTGTATTGGTTTGTTGTAGTTCAGATTTTGAAATATCTTGTATCTGAAAGATTCTCTTCGCTTACAGTCTTTTAAACTTTGATGTCATTTGGACTTTAGAGTATTCAGACTGCTTGTCAACAGTTTTTACTTGGAGTTATGTTGCCTTTTCACAGAATCACAAAATATCAGGGATTGGAAGGGACCTCAAGAGTTTGTCTAGTCCAGTCCCCCTGCCAGAGCAGGATCACCTAGACCAGGTCACACAGTAACTCGTCCAGATGGGTTTTAAATGTCTCCAGAGGAGACTCCACAACTTCTCTAAGCAGTCTGTTCCAGTGTTCTGTTACCCTCAAATATTATTCCATATTACTCTTGAAATATCGTGATTTCTTAGATATGCTGAAGCAGTATTTTTAATTATATTGCTCTTACTGTTTTAGGATTTTCTGGGTTTCTGAAACTTCCCTTCAAATGATTTAATTGCATTTTGTAGTGGTAACTGGAGAAAAAAATTTGGAAAGGCACAGTAGTGAAGACATAGTTGCTGTGATTGAGATAGTAGATAGACAGAGATAACATTGAGGATTAATTCAGTAACATAATAATAGTAACTGAGAATTTGTATCATATGTGTTCTCTTTGAAAGACTGTAATTTTTCCTGTTACTCTCTCCCAAGGATAATACTTCTGTAGACTGTTTTCTTCTTATTTACTTGTCACGAGAGTTTTTTAATGTTTATTTTGTATGTGTGCAGGAAATGAAAGATGATTCTGATAGTGAGAAGCGGCAGCAAATTCACCACATAAAGAACCTCTTTGCCTTCAATCTCTTCTGTCAGAAGCGCTTTGATGAATCCATGCAAGTTTTTGCCAAGCTTGGTACAGGTAAATGCTTGGGTTGGCATTGTGCTATCTAGGTTAAAAGGAATGAGAAGAAGCTTGCAGGCTATTGTGCAGGATTTCCTGTTTTGTTTTAAAACAGTGGTATCTTACACAGACAAGTACACCAACAAATAGCTGCCTAGGCAGCTATTTTGTTTCGGAAAACTGGTTGTAGTACTTAGTTAGCTCCAGTCAGTGAGTTGAATGCTGACTTTACCCTTTATGCAGAATATGTTTGTATTATAGGCTGCTTTACAGCATGCAGAATATGTTCACAGACCCTTGAAGCTGAGGTTTTCAGCACCTGCCTGAAGCCCGTTGTTAGTTTGGAGTGAAAAATAAGGAACATCTCCATATCTGCTAAAACCTTGGACTTTGGCCAAACTGAAGGACCTGTTACCTGTTTCTAGCTTAATGGACAAGCTTCTGGAACCCAGGAAACTTCTGTGGTTTTGAAGTACAAAAATAGTCTCTGATGCTATTTCTCTGGACTTACTAGGATTATTGGAGGAACACTTGAAGATTTGACTATTCCATGGAATAGTGCTTAAGACTGAGATTTTTTTTACTGGCAGCAGCACACCCCCTATGCATTTAAACATAGAACCTCTTTTGCTGGTGATCAGCATCATACTTTCTTTCACTGTAGTTTTCCAAAGTAATGGGCTGAGAACTCAAAACACTTTGAACTTTAATTAGAGCAGTAATTTTGAATTTGCTTGGACTCCAGGAAAATGAGTACTATACTCACTGGTAGAAATCCTGTGTTACTATCAGTTGTTAATTCTGGGATTCTGCAAGATCCTGTAAGAAGATTATAATGCTTGTCCTCTAGGTGTGCCAGCCTCACAGATTGGAACTTGTGCTTAGACTTTGATACAGTCATCTTGCCTCTTTTTCCATTATTGTAACTTCTTTATTAAGCAAACTTTATCTGTGGCCTTTGGGATATACAAGTTCACTACAGACAGCTCTGTTGGAACACTAAGCTTGCTCAAAGGTTACATGTATATAGGAGTTTGGAAAAATAATGTTGCAAACAATTACTAATGCTAGTTATTTTTTTGCTTAGATCCCACTCACGTGATGGGTCTGTATCCTGACCTCCTGCCCACAGATTACAGGAAGCAGCTACAATATCCCAACCCCCTGCCAGGGCTCTCTGGGGCAGAGCTGGAGAAAGC
The DNA here is from genome assembly GCA_013400935.1 of Turnix velox. NCBI lineage: Eukaryota > Metazoa > Chordata > Aves > Charadriiformes > Turnicidae > Turnix > Turnix velox. The sequence continues at coordinate 74,661 of VZTY01013571.1, forward strand.
ACATTTAGCTCTAATAGACTACCTAACTCAAGTGAGTGCTTCTATGTCTGTTTCTAGAGCAGGATTACTCAGTTTTAGCATTTTTTGTTAGCTTTGTGCAGGAAGTAGTATGCCTACTCCAGCTCTGTCATGCTAGTCTTAATGGCTGTCTTCTTGGTTGGGAACTGTGACAGTAGCTTCTGAGAAAGCAGGAGAACTGGAAGATGTGAGATGCCCCACAGGTATGTGGGAGACACCACGTGACTTTTGTGTAGACTAGACAAAATTTACTTATGGACCACATCTGAATGAATCCTCTTTTTTATTTTTAGTAGTCTTACAAAGAGAAATTAAGCTCTTGATCTTTTGTTTATGTTTGACTTTTGGTTTTGTTTAGTGCCAGATATAAAGTCCTCTATCCAGGTCAAAAGAATGCATTAAAAAGAACAGGAGGTAGTGGGCACTGTAACTTCTGTTCTCTTTACTTTGTTCTAACTGGAATGTGAAACATTCTGTTGCCATTCATACTAGACTAAAAGAAAGCCTGTCTCTGAGGGAGGATAGCTTTTGTGCCTGGTGGTTGAAAACTTAAATTGCTTCCCAAATGCTTTAAATGTCTCTTGACTTCTCTACAATGTATCTGTTCAGGTTGACGGAGTTTTCTTAGGAGTCTGGACAGCTTGCAAAACTATAAACTTGAAAAGGAAATGTTTATACCCGAATGTGGTTTAAAAGGCTACTATGTGTTGAATAGTTAGTAACAAGAAAAATTCTCTAGGAAGCAATTGATCTAAACAAGTTGTTGGTTTATTTATATAGTCTTTTTACTTGGTAGGTTTTATTGGCTGAGGTGGGATAGAGAAATCTGTGGTCCTATGCTAAAATTTCATTTGATGTCCTGCAGAAAAGAAGTCAGCTGGTGAAGAAGCTAAATGATTCTGACCATCAGTCCAGTACCTCACCCCTCATGGAAGGAACACCCACAATCAAATCTAAAAAGAAGCTGCTACAAATCATTGATACCACCCTATTGAAGTGTTACCTCCACGTAAGTTTTCACTTGACCTAGAGGCTGTTGATTTATCAGACAGACTGTTTAGGGGTGAAATGTTTGAAGAGAGGATGAAGAGCTATTTGAGAAATTCTCACACAGCTGTCTATCTGTAGTTTAAAAATTATCTGTGAAACTTCAGTGTTAGTTGTTTTGCTTGCTGGTCAGGAAGTAATTTCATGGAAAAAAGCCAAACATGTCTCATTTGCCTAGACACTGCCTCTGTCAAAAGAGCATGACCATGCTTATTTATTTTGAAGTTCTAATGAATGCTTCTCGTGTTGTCTTGTACTCTTCAATGCAGGAGAGTACTGCCTTTGCTATCAACAATGTTTTTCAAAGCTTACCTCTATTCTTGAAGGGGAGTAGCTCTGATACATTTTCTTTCTGTCCAAACAAATTGCAGAAATGAAGATGAGCCTGTATCTTAAGATGTTAATCTGGCATATCTTATGCTATAAGTCTTCTTTGTTTTGTTGTTTCTCTTGTTCAGCTTGTGTTGTGTGCTTATAAGCATTGGTGGTGACATTAGAAATGTATTAAAGTGATCCCTTCTTGCTTGCAGACAAATGTGGCTCTGGTGGCACCATTGCTACGCCTGGAGAACAATCACTGCCATATTGAGGAGAGTGAGCATGTACTAAAGAAGGCACACAAATACAGTGAGCTGATAATACTGTATGAGAAGAAAGGTCTGCATGAGAAAGGTAGGTACATGGTTAGGGTGGGGAGAGGAGAATGGATAGGAGCATGTGTTCCTGGCACTGAGATTTGTCTTCAGTGAGTGGGAAATATTCTTAAGAACCTTAGTTTCTGGGTCTGTTGTGCAGTTAAATTAGAACTTGTTCCTGTTATGTGTTTGGTCCATGTGTTTAAAATCAAACTTTGTTTTGTCTTTGGTAGTAAAACAGGAAAAGTGCATTTTATTATTCAAATAAGAATTATACTTGTGGTTACAAAGTAATGAGCCTTTCTGTTGTTCTAAAAGCATTACAGGTACTGGTGGATCAATCCAAGAAAGCCAATTCACCTTTGAAGGGTCATGAGAGGACAGTGCAATATCTTCAGCATTTGGGTGAGTGTGAAGCAGAGCATCATTTTTGTGAAATTGTTATTCTTGTGGGGCTTACTGGTTGTTCTACTGTTCAGCAAATTCAAGATACTACCAAGCTAAAGGTCATCTTGTCATATCACTTGCATAATGCAGACTTCAGTGATTAATTTACAAGCATCTTACTGAAACTGAAGTGTCTTACTGGAAAATGTTCTTCTGTTAGGTTTCCATTGATAGGTAATGTGACAAAATATTTTGAGTTTTAATCCAGTGATGATTTACCATCACTGTCAAAAGGAAAATCAAATTTCTGCATTAGGCTTTCCACCTGAAGTCTAACTTCCAGTTTTATGATGCTTGTGTTACTTTTTCCAAGGTGAAGAATTCTATATGAATTTTCCTTTGTTTAGGCAGATCTAGATAATAAGCTAACAGTTGTAGTTACTGGTCACAGCATCATAATAGGAACTTGCTTTGTTGTCTACTCATTGTGAGCTGCCAAGTCTCTTTGGTCATGCTTTCACTTAAATTCTGCCTATAGGTTTCTGTGCATAAATGAAAGGTTCTTAAATAGTTCTTAGGTAATTAGNTTCCTTTGTTTAGGCAGATCTAGATAATAAGCTAACAATTGTAGTTACTGGTCACAGCATCATAATAGGAACTTGCTTTGTTGTCTACTCATTGTGAGCTGCCAAGTCTCTTTGGTCATGCTTCTTTTCATAGTCATTGCATCCTATCCAATAATAACTTTCACTTAAATTCTGCCTATAGGTTTCTGTGCATAAATGAAAGGTTCTTAAATAGTTCTTAGGTAATTAGAGTAATTAATCAAATATATATTACTGATTTGCATTTGGTAGCTGTAGTGTGTCAAATTACTGTGCCCTGGCATTACTTGTTTATTGCACCAAAGCAAATATTAATTGGTTATGTGATTGACCATGTCCACCAAAAATATACTTTAAGTGGGTAAAGGTAGGAATAGTAGAATTAGATATTTGATGGGATGGTATATAGTCTCCTGTATTGCACCATCTGTCAAAACTTTGTTATGTAGAACTTCTTCCTATTATAGCTCATATTTTAATTAGAGGGTTGCTCCTGAGAAAATATAGTGTCTGCTTCATTTCTGGAGGCACAAAGCATCCTTGCCTGTGATCTTCTATGTAAATCCCCAACCAGCTGAATATCATGTGCTGAGGGAGCCAGTTGTTGGTGTGAAGTGTTGTTTGCCTTGTAGTATTCTGATCTATGAACTTTAGTTGATGAGTTCTTTTGCTGCTGTGAATAGTTGGGTAGATAGTGACTGAAATTATTTGGCTATGATTTCACCAAAGGCAATTTGATCAGTGCTTTGGAAATGAGCTATTCTGATTAATCTTATGCTTGTTTATGAGGAGCTAGATTCTCTGTTTCACTTGAAAAATTACTTACATGAATTGTCCTATCCTTTATTTAAATATTCTCAGTGAGACTAGCAAACCTATTGCTGTACAATGCCCTGTTAATTCAGAAAGGTAATTGAAATTCAGTGGAATTCAGATCCATGACCTTAGTGCTGTTTGTCAAGTCACTGTTTTGTTTCTGAAAGTTTGAAATTTGCTCTTGTGGGAGGCTGTTTTATTTACTTCATAGCACATGTCTGTGGGGTTTTTTACATACTGCTAGGGTCAAGATACTGCTTGTTTTAAATATTTAGGAAGAAACTTATTCCTGATGGTACTGCAAGGAGAATAAGAGCAAACAATGGCTACCTCTTTAAAGAGTTAGTGTAGGTTACTGTTTCTTGTATGGTTGTGTTGTTGCATTATTTGAGCAGTGAATGCCTCAGTGGTTCTGATCGAGAAGATAAAGGGAAAGTCTTGTTTTCCTGACATGCTTTATAAACTTTATGAAACAACTTTTCCAAGTAGTACTTTTTTTTTTTTCCCTCTAAAGGGATAGAGTCCTATATGTTAGAAGTTGCAAAGTTATTACCTGTTAGGTGGTTTTTATGCCAGTTATTTCATGCTATGATGCTTAACTACATGATATGATGTGTTTGACTACATGATATGATGTATTTGCTATGGAGGTCATTAGGTTAACAAGCTGGGAACAGGCTGAAGGTAATGACACAAATAAAAAGTACAGTGCTTTTCCTATTATAATTAAATGTTGAAAGAAGACTTTTGGGATGNAGTGCAGTGCTTTTCCTATGATAATTAAAAATGTTGAAAGAAGACTTTTGGGATGATTGTGAGTGGATAGATCTTGAGGATTTTAACATTGAGCATTGCTGCTTTTTGTATTCCAGGCACAGAGAACTTGCATTTGGTATTTTCTTATTCTGTCTGGGTGCTAAGAGATTTTCCTGAAGATGGACTGAAGGTAAGTGAGGTTGAACCAGGCACCCTGCCATTGGGATTTTAGTGCAGTATATGGAACTGGGAGAATTCAAAGAAGCTATGTAGTAGTGCTAAACCAAATTAAATGGATGATTGGTGTTTTCTATCATAGAAGGGTTATCAGAAGATAGAGCAGGATAGCTTTTCATGTTTTCTTACCCTTTTCTATGCTTGGAATGCTTTGTCTTGTAATAAGTAGTTAGGAACCTTTAATGCTTTCACACAGTGTCTAATGCTTTTTGTGCAAGAGCCTGATGGATTACTTAAATATCAAGTGTTAATTTGCCCTTGTTTTCACCTTCTTCTTTGGTATAGAATTACCTTTCTGTATTTGTGAGGCATTGGGCACTGTGGAATAATGTCAACTAAGGCAGAAGTGGGGATGTTTGATCCTTTCTGATATGAGATAGCTTCTGAGGACCTGAATAATTTCCACAAATTCTTTTATACTTGCATTCTTTGCACATGCATGTTGAAGTTCTGGGTTTCAGTGCCTCTAAGAATATACAGAATGGCACTTAATATTTTAAATAAAATCACTGTGCTGTGAATAAAATTTTGTTTTAACAGATATTTACAGAAGACCTGCCTGAAGTGGAAGCTTTGCCACGAGACAAAGTGCTGAGTTTCTTGATAGAAAATTTTAAAAGCTTGACTATTCCATATCTGGTAAGAACTCAGTCTCTATTTGTGCATTACAATTCAGTGCAACATGTTACATGTAAGGCTTTAGTTCTCCAGGCATTGAAAGCTGATGCTAGCTTTGCCATCAGTTGTGCAAAGAAAAAATAAAGTGTATGAAATCCTGAAGACAAGCTTGGTAAAGGAAAGCACAGAACTCTTGCTTTCTTGTAATGAGATACTTTCAGAGGAAGTGTCTGTAGCTGAACCTGAATATGTATTTACAGGAACACATCATTCATGTCTGGGAAGAAACTGGTGCAGACTTTCACAACTGTCTTATCCAGCTGTACTGTGAGAAAGTGCAGGGCTTGATGAAAGAGTATCTCAGTTCCTTCCCTGCAGGTATGTTTATCTCTTTCTGGTGGGAATACCAGGAGCATGGTTGAGCACAAATGAGCCTTCAAGATACTGCCATAAGCCTTCCTTGATCACATCTAGAAGAAAATACCCCAAGTAATGAAGGAATAAGAACAAAAGTTCTGAGTTTGTAGGGAAGTGGATTCTGTCTTCCTAGAGATCTTAAGGGATCAAGTAGCACTTTGCTCACAGTTGAGTGGAATGGCAGCTACTGCTTCCTGAATTCTGTAGGTAGAGAAGACTCCTGAATCATAGAATAGTT
>VZTY01013573.1:4014-17357 GCA_013400935.1 Turnix velox
TCCTCCATCCCTGGAGGTGTTCAAGACCAGGCTGGACAAGGCACTGAGCAGCCTGATGTAGTGGGAGGTGTCCCTGTCTATGGCAGGGGTGTTGGAACTCGATGATCTTTGAGGTCCCTTCCAACCCAAACTATTCTATGATTCTATGATTCTACAGTGAGGATGGTGAGACACTGGAAGAGGTTCCCCAGAGAGGCTGTGGATGCCCCCTCAATCCCTGGAGGTGTTTAAGGCCAGGCTGGATGAGGCATTGAGCAACCTGGTCTAGCAGAAGGTGTCCCTGCCCATGGCAGGAGGGTTGGAACTAGATTTTAAGGTCCCTTCCAACTCAAACCATTCTATGATTCCCAAATCCCACTTCTTCCCTCCATGGGAGAATCCCAGCACAGAGGAGACAGGACCACACAGCAAGTGCAAAACCTCCTGTGTGTAAAAACCACCTTCCTAGGACAGGACCAAGACCCATGTCTTCTACAGGAACAGTAGTAAAAATGAAGATGTTTCTCAGCTGTTTGAAGGCTTATTAAAAATGAACACTAAAAAATCCTGGATTTAGTTTTCCTTTAAGTGAAAACCCACAACATTGAATTAACTCAGATTTCACCTTTTATGGGGCAGCTGCCAGTTTGATGCAACATGTTGTTCTGATTGTCTGGAACAAACCCTGGCTAAGACATATAAAACAGGCACTTAGAGATGTCAAACAGCTCCACAGCTGGTGACTGCTTGGAGATCTGTGGATCTCACACCACTTGAGGGACAGCTTGAGGGATGCTGGGCATGCCAACAGGAGGGATTTTGCTGCAGCACAACATCAGCCTGCAAAATGTGGGCAGTGGAGCAGAAAACAGCTGCAGAAACATGTTTTGTGGTAACTTCAGAGATCAGTTCAGCAATGAAGGAAGTGATTTCAATTCCTATCTGTCATAAATCAATCACAAATTCAATTGCCTGTAAGCCTGAGCTGGTATGAGCACAATAACTCCTGCATTAGAGACAATCATGCAAATACAGATTATTCTGAAGCATCTCCACACGTCCCAGGTTTTCTAATTTTTTTTTGAATCACCTAATTTTAGGGGGTTTAATTTTAGCTGATGGGTACCTGAAATCACCCTGCTTGTAAATTCATGAGGTTTAATGACAGAGCATAGAATGGTTTGGGTTGGAAAGGACCTTCAAGATCATCTAGTTTCAACCCCCCTGGTTGCTCAATGTCTCATCCAGCCTGGCCTTAAACACCTCCAGGGGTTGAAGGGGCATCCACAACCTCTCTGGGTGACTTCTTCCAGCATCTCAGCACCCTCATCCTAAAGAATTTCTTTCTTATATCTAGCCTGAATCTCCCCTCTTCCAATTTCCATCTGTTATTCCTAGTCCTGCCATGGTGCTATCTCAGTGCCATCTGCCTGGCAAACATCACCCAGAGCCATTGGTGCTGCTCAATGCTCTCAGCTCATGGGTAGCTGAGCAGATCCCTGGGAGCACTGGGGAGATATGGGGCTATGGCAGAGGCTCAATGGCACCCTGAGTCTTCTTCTCAATGCTGAACTGTGGGGGAGAGTTGGGCTTGTGTCCCCAGGGAAAGGTGCCAATCAGAGATGGGCTCCCTTTGGCTGCTCTTGGACTTGCTGGATGTCTGTGCTGGACACAGCAGCAGCATTGCACATAGGCCAGAGGAAGGATGGGTGGCCAAACATATAAGAAGACACATTATGGGCCAGCTTGAGCAGCCAAGACAGCTGGCTCCAGCAGAAAATCTGGGGAAATCATCCACTTCCTCAGCCTGCAGAGTGTTCAGACCCAAAGGAGGCTGGAGGAGTCTCCACTATTTAAAGTTCAGAGTTGTTCTTACCCTTTCCCTGTTTTCCAGCTCCACAACTGCATCTGCAAAACCTCAAAATATCAAGAAAAATGGGCTGAAGAAACTTGATTTTTTTTTAAGTCATGTCAGTTCCACTGATCATGGATTGTGTTGAGATGGAAGGGATCTTCAAAGACTTAGGTAGTCCAACCCTGCAGTGACAGGGACATCCTGCACTAGATGAGCTTGCTCAGAGCCTCAGCAAGCCTGGCTTTGAGTGTCTCCAGGAATGGGGGCTCCACCACTTCTCTGGGCAACCTCTTCCAGGGTATCATCACCCTCACTGAGGGAAATTTCTTCCTGATGTGTCATCTAACCCTGCCCTGCTCTAGTTTCAAATCACTGCCCCTCATCCCATGGCTCCATGCCCTGGCAAACAGTCCCTGCCCAGCTTTCCTGTAGCCCCTTCAGAACACCTGGANCAGAGGAGCTTCTCAATACCTGAAGGGGGCTACAGAAAGGCTGGGGTAGGACTTTTTAATAGGATATGGGATGGGAGGACTAGAAATAATGGATGTAAATTGAAAGAGGGGAGATTTAGGCTGGAGAGAAGAAAGAAATTCTTTATGGTGAGGGTGGTGAGACACTGGAAGAGGTTGCCCAGAGAGGTTGTGGATGTCCCATCAAGCCCTGGAGGTGTTTAAGGCCAGGCTGGATGAGGCACTGAGCAGCCTGGTCTAGTGCAAGGTACCCCTGCCTATGGAGGTTGGAACTCAATGATCTTTAAGGTCCCTACAACCCAAACTATTCTATGATTTTTATGATTCTAAGTTAAATCTGCTGCTTGTGTCCCAGCTCTGTGTCCTCAGCCTCAGACTGTGTGATGGGCTTCCATGAGCCATCAAAATGCTCTAAAAGGATTTTCAGTACACACCAGGACACATCTTTAAAACCTACTTACTCAAGTCCCTCCTAAGTGACAGTGGCATTTCAGTCCTGCTCTTTCTTGACAACCTCTATTTTAAGATCCACATGAAAGAAGGAGTTAAAGCCAAGGTATCCCAGGCTTGTTCTCACACTGCCTTGGAGATGAGCAGGAATAGAAAGAAAAACATAAATAGTTTTCTTTGTTCATGCTCTAAGTTTGGCACAAACCCCTGAGGTCTATTCAGAAAGAAGCTTCTCTTATCTAATCCAACACCTTCTTGCACATCCCATGTCCAGAGGATCCCTCGTGGGATTCAGGAGATGTAGAACTAAGGATCTGCAGAAGCTCTGATGGTCTCACCAGCACAAAGACAAGGTATTTTTAAATAGGTCACAGAGAGCCTGGGTGGTAATTACAGAAAAACACTAATGAGATTTGTGTGGACAGAGCTTGCTAATCCCTTTCAAGAAGCCTGTCTAACATCAGGACTTTCTTCCCATCTTAAGACAAGCTGACATTCAAACTACAATGGTCACACCAAAATGCAACCAGAACACACAAATCCTGCTTCTCTGCCATTATCCCTCTTCACCTTTCTTCTATCACAGTCTTTTTTCATCCCTCCTCCCTCCCCACTGTGGAAAAAAACCCTGCTTTCTGCTGAAGACAGTTGATCTCTAACAAGACAGCAAAGGATTGAGACAGCAAAATTTTGCAGAGCCTGAAATAGCTGCCAAAAGCAAGAGGCTGTTGGGAAATAAAAAAAAAAAAACCCAACAATCACAGCCCTCTTAGGAAAAACCTGGTTTTGTTAAACAAGGTCACAATGTTTTAATTTTTTTTTAAATTTTTAATTCCTACTAGTCTTTTTGTTCCACTTCTTGCAGAGCAGGGAAAAGCAAGAGTAAGGTTTGGATTTCCACAGTATCCCTTTTGCAGCTGCAATTAGTGTTTGCTGTTGTTTTAAAAGGGAAAAAAAAAAAAAACAACTACAGAAATAAAGGAAAAGAATGACTCACAGAGAGACCAATAATTAGGTCGTGTGTTCAATTAGTTCTCATGCTTAACTAGTTACTCTTTAGGAAATGCTCAACCTTTGATGTGCAGCAGGCAACTTCCCAATTAATTAGGCAGAAGGGAGCAACATAAAGAATGAAACCTCAGAAACTCTATCAAAGCCCAGAGATATCTAATGAGGGGAAACAACAGCACAGACAACAGCAAACAGGCACAGAAAGGTGGAGGCTTTAAATTATCTGTTTTCAAGCCTCTTGGCTGCATTTCCTTTGAAATTAAGAGCAAACTGCTGGGAGAGAGACAGCAGCAGCCTGTTTGATCAGAAAAGCATCACTGTTTCCTTGAAGGCTTTGCCACAGAAACAGGATTGGATGGGATGTCTCCTCAGAGATCATTTTGTGGTGGCAGATGCACACACTACAGCTATTAGAAAAAAAAAATAGGATTAGANCTTGTGGTGGCAGATGCAAGAGGCAGCACACACTACAGATACTGGATTAGAAAAAAAAATAAAAATAGGAAAAACCCTTTCTTTAAAATCCTGCCCAGTTCAGCACAAAACGACAGACACAAACACACTGCTGAGTCTCACCCTGGCATCAGGAACCCAGGGGAAAAGGTAAGACAGAGCTGTGGCTTCACTAATGTTTCTATTAATGCCAACATTAAAGGAGCCAGAAGCCACCCTGGGACCAGTTCCCAGTTTCTCAGCTCCCTGGAGCCCACTTGAGCAGAAGATTGTTGTGCTCACTCCCTCCTTGATTGTGTCACCTCTTTGAATAGAAGGGAAAAAAATGGTACAAGCATCCACATAAAAGAAAGACACAAAAGATCTGCCAAGGGACACTGGTATAAAGAATGGAGCTTCAAGAAGGGAAATGCATGAGGAATAGCCCAAAATTTCCTGTGTGACACTTCCCACCCACCTCAGTGCCAAGGGATGCTCCATTCTCAACCATCATCACCATCTTTCAAGCTACCCCTTCCCAAAGACAGCCTGAACATTTACTTAATCATGACTTCTCAAGCTCTCTGTCCTCCCTCTGTCTGGGATTTCCATCCCCCTTCCTAGTTCTTCATGTCCATTCAGGTGGAGCTACAAAGAAATATTCACAGCTCAGCCCATCAAAACAGGGCACATCATTTTTTAAATCAAAAATAAAGAAGAAAAAGGGAGAGGACAATGTAGCCCCTGAATTATTGAGCAAGATGAGAGAGAGAGGAAGACAGAATGTCCTGTGATTTTTCTGGTCAGTTCAGGATTAAAGAAAAAACCTGGTCAAAAAGCCACAGCCAGCAAAAAAAAAGAAAAAAAAAAGAGAAAAAAAATATGTAATTTCATGCAAATTTAATAAGCATATGCTCAGACTACCTTACAGCAGATCCTGAATTATATAAACTGTCCATCATTCAACTTCCAGCTCTGCCCTGGGCTACACAGCCCCACTCTCAAGTGGGAATGGAAATGAAGGAAACCTGATTGCCTGGGGAAGGCAGTAAGGAGATGACCGTGATGAGAAAAGGAGGGGAAAAAGAGGAAGAAAAAACCTGGCACCCTGCTAAGAATGAAGCCAAAAATCACAGATCCACCTTGTGATGCTGTGTGTGACACCACACACAACCTTCCTTTTCTCTGCCTGCTTTTAATACCCAAGTCCTGCAGCTCAGTTCAGAGAGTTCCAGCTGAGAGGAGGTGCAGAAGGAAAGGAGGAGCAGGATGCTGAGTGATCCTCTCTCCACCAGCCCTGCAAAACCCAATCCCAGGCTCTGCTGACAAATGGGTGTAAACTGGGGCTTAAAAAATGCTTAAGTTGTGCTCATAAAAATCCTCAGGAGCTACTGCATCTCCATAAAGCATCTCCCTGCAGCAGCACTAGGAATTCACAGCCTTATTATTTCTCTTTCCCAGCAAAGTGTTGACTTTGAAGCAGAGGAAAATTCCTGCCTCTTCATTGGCATAACATGCAAAGCTGCCAAGTAAAGTGGAGCTGCATCCAAACAAGAGGGACAATATTTATTTGGGCAGGCAAACCAGAGCTTCTGGCAGCTCCCTGCACACATCACTCCACACGGCAGGGCATGAAAATGAAGATCAGAAGCAGAGAAACACCACATCAATGACATCGATTTCTTATCTAAATAACTTTAAGCACAGAGCACGTGAGGAATCCCCAATAGAAAGCTCAAGTGTTTTATTTAGGGCAATTAAAGTGATGCAACGTGCTAAAGGATCTGCCTGATGCTCTCCTGGCACTGCTCTTCAGCTCAGCAACCAGCAAGACCCAGTTCTGCCCAGTCCCACCCCCAAGGGTTGTGGGATCCAGGTTCCCCAAAGGCAGGGAAGGTTCCCCATGCACTCAGCCTGGCTTTTATGGGGTCTGGTTCTCTGAACTTTCACTACCTTTTCCTCCTTTCACTGTCAGCTGCTTAAGCAGCCCCTTTTATCCCTAGTAATTGAGCCTGCTTTCCAGATTACCCTTCGTGTTAACCCCTTCCACACCCTGTGAAACCCAGAAACCATCACTCACAAGTAGTATTAGACAAGAGATGCCTTTTTCCACTCCCACTTTTTCACTAGCACCTAAATTATCTTTTCACTGAGTGGCAAAACCTCTTACTTGGTCAGGAAACTCCTTATAAAATCCAGATAAAGCCCACAGCTTTGTCATCTCCTCCTCAGTCTTTCCCCCAGTGGAATTTTCATTTGAGAATTGCAGCAAAGTGACTGAATATTGTTTAACTGCAGTGTTTTGCAGATGAAACAATGGCAGGAGTGTTGGTTTGGTTGGGTTTTTATTTTTTTTTCTCCCCCACTCCAGCAGCACACAAATTTATGTAGCTCCACAACAACAAAGCAAAGCCTTAAATTTAATCAGAACAAATACTTCAAGCTGTGGCAAGCTGATAAATTATTTAGAAAGGGACTCAATAAAACCTGGAAGGAAATATGCATCTGTGCAGCTTGGGAGCTCCCAGAAACAAAGAATTGGAGTCTCCTTCTCTGAATACATTCAAATTCCACCTGGATGCTTCTCTGGGTGCTCCTACTCCAGCAGAGGGTTGGATTAGATGATCTTTTGAGGTCCCTTCCCTCTCAGGCTTAGCCCCTGTAAAGCTTTCTCACCTCAGCTGCTTGTATTTAGCTTAAAGAGGCTTGAAATGTCCCACAATTACAAGCAGGGGGGGTCAGAGGACCCGACACACAGAGTTTATTGCTGACACGAGCCATTTACCAGCAGTTCACACCATTTCTGTGCTCACAACAAGCCTCTGCCCACAAACAATTCCCAGTGTGAGGTTCCCCACGCTGACAGCCAGGTAATGGTGGCTATTCCACCACATTTCAATGATTAGGGCTTTATTTCAGGCTGCCAAATTTCCCCCAAATTTCCCTCCATCAACTCCTTCCACCACGCCAAAGAGCCTGAGAAACAAAGCGAGCGAGATGTATTAGTATTTATATGAAAGGTCTAGGAAATTCAATAATGTTCCTATTGTTTTACTGCAGATGGCACATCAACTTCTCTTTATTACTGCAGAAAACTCAAGAGCCCTGTGGAGTGCAATAAAGAGCTACGTGTTCAGCCTGGTGATGCTTCAGAGGCCAGGATTTACTGTTGGAGAGCAGGCACCTCACACACAAACAGCTCAGCCCCATCACTGCCTGGTGTTTGGGGCAAACCCTACATGAGTTTGGACCACACAGAGAACCTGCTGCTCCTCCAACAAGTTCCCTCACAGCTTGGTGACATTCTCTCTGTCAGTAAAAAGCAGAGAAAAAGGTTTGTTTTCACCTTTACATCAAGATGTTTCACTCCCCTGCTGGGAGATGTTTGGTCACTGCCATCATAGAATCACAGAGTTGGAAGAGATCTTCAAAAACCACCATTTGAGAAGGTAAAAATAAAGATTTATGAAGTTTCCTGGATGCCTCAGGGTATTTTCACACCTGAAACACACTTATCTTGCACAATCAGAGTTGGAAGGACCTTCAAAGGTCACCTAAGTCCAACCTCAGGGACATCCTGCACTAGATGAGGTTGCTCAAAGCCTCAGCAAGCCTGGCTTTGGATGTCTTCAAGGATGGGTTCTCCACCACCTCTGGGCAACCTGTTCCAGTGTCTCCTCATCTTCATAAGGAAGAATTTCTTCCTCATGTCTCATCTAAACCTGCCCTGTTCCAAACCATTACAGAATCATAGAATAGTTTGGGTTGGAAGGGACCTTAAAGATCATCGAGTTCCAACCCCCCTGCCATAGGCAGGGACACCTCCCACTACATCAGGCTGCTCAGTGCCCTGTCCAGCCTGGTCTTGAACACCTCCAGAGAGGGGGCATCCACAACCTCCCTGGGCAACCTGTTCCAGTGCTTCACCACCCTCACTGTAAAGAATTTCTTCCTTATGTCTAGTCTAAATCTATCCCCCTCTAATTTATATCCATTGTTTCTAGTCCTCCCATCCGATATTATGTTAAAAATTCCTTCCCCTGCCTTTCTGTAGGACCCCCTCAGGTACTGAGAAGTTACTCTGAGGTCCCCTCTGAGCCTTCTCTTCTCCAGGCTGAACAACCCCAACTCCTTCAGCCTGTCCTCATAGGGCAGTTGCTCCAACCCTTTGATCATCTTCGTGGCCCTTCTCTGGACCCTCTCCAACAGCTCAATGTCCTTCCTGTGTTGAGGGCTCCAGAACTGGACACAGTAACTCCAGGTGGGGTCTCACCAGTGCTGAGTAGAGGGGCAAAATCACCTCTCTGGACCTGCTGGTCACACTCCTCTTGATGCAACCCAGGATTTGGTTGGCCTTCTTGGCTGCAAGTTGACAAACTCAACATGAGCCACCAGTGTGATCAACTGACACCCCCAAGTCTTTCTCTTCAGAGCTGCACTCAAGCCACTCTCCACCCAGCCTGTGTCTGTGCTTGGGATTGCTTTGACCCAGGTGCAGGACCTTGCACTTGGCCTTGTTGAACTTCATGAGGTTGGCTCTGAAGCCTGTCAAGGTCCCTCTGGATGCCATCCCTTCCTTCAGGTGTATCAACTGCACCACACAGCTTGGTGTCATCTGCAAACTTGCTGAGGGTGCACTCCATCCCACTGTCCATATCTCCTACAAAGATGTTAAATAGCACCTCATCTTGTCACTAGTGTTCTATCAGACACTCTACTGCAACAATAAACACACACATTCCCTCCTCATTCTGAATTAGCAAAGCTCTGAAATGATTTTACAACAAACCCTGAATCCTTCCTCAGCCCCAGCTGTACAACATTCATCTGTTCCAAAGCATAAAGCCAGCGCTGATGAGTGCTGGGACACAGAGTTTTGTACTCACACCGAGGCCAAACACATTTTTACAGCAGCAGAAGAAATTATAAAACCCAGAATGAAAAAACTTCAGAACACAAAATAAAACCTAAATTTTAAAAAATCACTGTAGGAGCTCATACTTCAGACACAATCAAAGCAAGTGCTGCTGGCCAAGAGGAGATGAGGAGCTCCAAGTCTGGCAGTTCCCAACAACAAACTGGCAATGGTGGAGGAAGGAGCTTCTGCCAGCCCATCCAACACCTCCCAGATGTGTGTCTTATTTTTTAGTCTACACTAAATGTTACCTTGAAGGAGTATTTGGGTTGTAGCTGCACGTGGCAGCTTGAGGAACACTCACCCTGGGCTGCCAGTTCTCATACTGCTTCTGTAAGTTTGCACCAATGGTTTCCAGAGCTTTCTGTGGCCCCATGGACAGAGGATCTAGGAAATAAAACACAAATTAGTATTTCTGAGCACAAAAAAAATCACTCAGGATAACAGGAGGCTAAAATTATTTCCCAATCTACGTGTGTTTAAAGCTTTAGCTGCTCCAATGTTTGTGTGAAATCCAGATTTACAGTCTGGAGAACCAAATTCAGATCTAAGGGACACCCAAATCCTTCCTACACCTTCCCTCTCCCATGTTCTGCTTGCAAGAAAGATCATTTAATGATATTTTCACCCATCTCCATTTCATGTTTCCAATTTCAAATTCCCAAATATTACATGTTTGGGTGCAACACACACAAAATTATCCCCAAACACACACAAAATTATCCCCAAATTCCTCCCTCAAGCACAGATTAAATCCCATCCCAGTCTCCTGAATTTGGAAGCCCAAATTCAGGAGATTTCTCTCACCAAGTTCACAAAAACAACTTTGCTTTGAAAGACAAGAGAGGAGTAACATTTTTGTCACTTAGTAGTGGGAAAAAAAAAAAACCAGGTTTCTGTAGTCAGTAATAAAATCCAAATTGGTTAAGTGCTTGATAATAAACATTTTATCATGATGAATGCAAAATCCTGCTTCATTTACTTCCATCCCTCCCTGCTTCACAGATTATTTGCCAGTTGTAATTTTTAAGAAGTTAATTTTATCACTAGATAATTACCATCATCCATACACACAGCCACACAATCCCATTTAGGAGCTTTATTCCATATAATTGACACTACTAACAAATTTTTTTAAAAACAAGAAGCTGATGCTTTGCTATTTATTTTAAAAGCATTTAAATAAATTATTTTAGAAAAAAAATCTTCCCAAATATCCTATCCTAAAGCAGAAGAGAGTGAAAGCAAGATTTCATGAGTTACTTTTTACTAAATAAGTAAAAGTGAGGATCTTACTTAAGTTTTTCTGGGTTTTTTTTTTCCAGCAACTCAAAGAAATGGGAAGGAGCATTTGTGTGGATACACACACTAAAAATTTAATTTTAAAACTGCATGCAGAATTCTCTTTGTTGATGATAATCACTGCTAACTTCATTTTAATGAGTCTTTGCTGCTCCTCCTCCTCTGTGCTCTCTGCTGCTGCCTGAGAAACAGGAGCTGCTCTCAACCAGATGCATCTCTCAGTGCTTTAACTGCTTTAGTCATCATCATTTTTTAGGTTAAAAAAAAGAAAAGGGATGATGTGATTCACAAAGCAGGTAGGGCAGGGCTGGAAACGAGATGTTCTGAAATCTTTTTTAGAGGAATTCAGTTTGTGCAGTGATTAATTTGCTCCTGCTCCCTGTTGTCATCAACCCCAGAGTTCAGGATTGCACCTTGCTGAAGGTGGAAACATTTTAAATTCCTCAGTAAAGGCCAAACCTCTCAAAAAGCCCCCTTAGATGTGGCATTTCCCTCTGATATTGCTTCAGATTTGTCTCATCTTGATAATCAGATTTGTTCTCCAAAACCAGGGGAACAAAAAAAAGTAAGGATTTAATCCAACACTGCACCAAAACAGCAAGGCCCTGTTGTAGAATTGCTGGCAGGAAAACCTTGGGGAATAATTCCAGGTCTTCTGGATTCATGATCCCAATTAAAAACAACCCCAGAACATGCCATAAAGTCCGTGCATTTCACAAAAACTAATTTCTCCAAGCAACAAAGCAGGGTGATCCTGCAGATCCTAGTACCCCAAAGGTGCTACTGCCCCGAGGTTCCCCTAGATGTTTATAAATCTACAACAATTAAGAGAAAGTTGTGTAGCTAATTAACAGCTTTTTTTTTCCTCCTCTGTGCCATCTCAGCTTAGAACAAAGCATGAGAGATGAGTTATGGCAGCAGTTACTGCTGGATACTTAATTAACTTGTGTAAACAGGATGAAATGAGATGATTTCCTTTTGCCTGCCCTAGTTTTAAGCCAAGGGCACAAATAACAACTTTAGAACCAGTTTCTACACTGTCTCTAAGACCAGTAGAGATGCTACTGAGGAGATCAGAGCTTTTTGGAGACTGGAAGCTCCAAACACTTACCAATCCAACACTCCAATCGGGCACAGGGAGTTGTTTTCACCACATCAGGAGGGTCCACACCAACGTTGAGGCACAAAACTAAGGCAACACTGACAGTCTTCATCTGCAGAGACAGAAAATGAAATGAAAACTCAGTGGAGAAACAAAAATCAGTGTGTTGGAGTCACAGAATGGTTTGGATTGGAAGGGATCTTAAAGATCATCTAGTTCTAACCCCTCTGCCATGGGAAGAGACATCTCCCACTACACCAGGTTGCTCAATGCCTCATCCAGCTTGTCCTTAAACACCTCCAGGGATGGAGAGGGCTTCCAAAACCTCTCTGGGCAACCTCTTCCAGGGTCTCACCACCCTCACCCTAAAGAATTTCTTCCTTATCTCCAGCCTAAATCATCCCTCTTCCAATTTTCACCCACTACTCCAAGTTCTGAAGGGTTCCAACAACTCTTCATTACCTGCTCTAATTTAACAGAGACTATTTCAAGCAAGGCATGACTGATTACTATCCTATTTTTTTTTATTATTATTTAAAAAAAGTACTCAGATTTTACATTCCTATTCTTATTATTATTATTTTCAGAGCCCATTCTTCTTGCACAGAGCACAGAAATGGATAGCGCTGGACTCCTGCTGCTCTTTTGAAATTAGTCACTGTCCAAGTGAAATCCATTATTAAAAGATGAGAATGTGCTATTCAGGGTCAAGAATCAGTATCAGAAACACAGTCTGTTCTCTCAGACATTAAAATTAAAGATATTAGAATCATAGACTGGTTCAGGTTGGAAGGGACCTTAAAAACTTCTCAAGTGACCAGTGAAACCATAAGAAAATGTCACTTTTCCTTGGTTTGTTTTCTTTAGTTTAGTAATCCTAGAGATTCTTATTTTAGGACAAGCTATTACTTGCCAAAAATCACAACAGCAGGCAAAAAGAAAAAAAAAAATTATTAAAATTACAAAGTCCTGTAGAAAAAGCAAGAGTCACACGACTTGGAAATTAGAAAGTGAAGCAGGGAAATGCAGCAAGATGGAAAATATTGGGATATTAAACAAAAAAAACACTNTTACAAAGTCCTGCAGAAAAAGCAAGAGTCACACATATCTTGGAAATTAGAAAGTGAAGCAGGGAAACACAGCAAGAAGGAGGGATGGAAAATATTGGGATATTAAACAAAAAAAACACTCCCCAAAACCCCCCACTGAGCTTTAATCTGCACCCAGGGACCATTCCTCAGCATGTGACACCCCAAATCAGCCCAGCTCACACCACCAAGGAGCAGCAGCACCCCAAAAGAAACCACACACTGGCACTAAGAAGGCAGAAAGAAATGAAGAAAACTCCAGCACAGAATAACTTATGAGAAGTGAAAGTGTACAAATCATTCTTTCAAGAGAAAGTACCTGCCAACCAAGCTACCCTGCTTCATTTATTTATAGTTTCCCATTTGTGGTCTAATACTGACTTATTTTTCAATATTTTACTGGTAATGTCTGTTGTGTGACTTATGCTGAACAGGCTGGTATTTATTTTTCTCTTCCCAAGTGCTGTGTTTGAAATAAGCATTTCTCCTTGAGAACAGAAGTCAGAGTCCAGGAGATCCCAAAGCCAAACAGAGTGATTTTACCCCTCTACTTGGTTCTGGTGAGACCCCAACTGGAGTGACTGTGTCCAGTTCTGCAGCCCTCAACATAAGAAGGACATTGAGCTGTTGGAGTAGGTCCAGAGGTGGCCATGAAGATGATGAGAGGGTTGGAGCACCTCCTTATGAGGACAGGGTAAAGGAGTTGGGGTTGTTCAGCCTGGAGAAGAGAAGGCTCAGG
>VZTY01013575.1:0-14399 GCA_013400935.1 Turnix velox
CTGAACAACCCCAACTCCCCTCATAGGCGAGGGCTGCTACCAGTGGAAGAGTTGAGCTGTATCCCTGGCTTTAAACCATTTGTTTTAGCCTGCTGTCCCTTCCATGGGACCTGAACGACATTTCTGTCCTCCAAGAGATGGTCCTGTTCAATTCACAGCTGCTTTTCCAGAAGTTCTTCTTGAATGTATGAGTTTTACCAAGACTTTTTTCAGTGGTGCTGCCAAAAAAGTGGTACCACTTTTTTTCAATGGTACATCTTGCTCAAAACCTGTGACACACACACCTCCTGTTTGCATGTGAAGGTGGCAACGTGTGACACCCAACAGGGCAAAAAGATGAAGGTTATCTTTCACTCTGCTAAATGCAGGGAAGGGAAATGCAGGATCTGTCAAGCAGACAAAACGGGAATTGGAACATTTTATACACAAATTCCTAGGAGAATGTTCAAACAATGGGGCTGGGAGAGCACACTTGTCAGGGTTATTTCAAACAATGGCTTTCACATATTCCTTTAAAACACAACAGGAGTGCAGGTGGATAGAGATAAGACACAGTTCTAAAATGTCTTTGCTCTCTCCACCCCAGCAAGATGTTCCCAGTGCAAAATGGTGAACGACTGTCACCTCTCAGTTTATAGAAATTAACACATTCTTTTTTCTTTAGCTCTTTCTGTGACTGGCAATTGCATTTCCAAGTGTCTCAAACTCCTGTGGCCAAATGCCTTGTTTCCAGGGCACATCTGTTAATGTGACAGCCCAAAGGAGCAGGAATTGGGGTTGCTGCAGGTTGTGCCAGTCCCTGGCAAGAGCAGGATGAGATGGTGGCACTCAGAGGCCAGTAGAGTACAGGGACAGAAAGAAGTGCCCAGCTCTCCTCCTCCTCAGCCTGCCATGACAGGAACCCATCTGGGCAGGATGCACCCCAACACTGACCCCGGTGGCCCTTCATTGTCACTTTGGTTGGGTACTGTGGCAGCACAGGATGAAAAGTGATGCTGAACTGGATTCAATGGAGCTAAGCTGATGCTGTGCAGGCACAGATTAAAAAAAATAATAATAATTGGGCTCCTTTTCAGAGTTAAAATAAATGTTTGAACTCGTGGGCACTGATTCAGGTTCATCTCTAATTATATCCCAAGCTTGGCCTTTAAAACTAGGTCTGTAGTCCCCTCAGTAAGGTTCATTTTGCAGTTATGACTTGAGTTCCTTGCCAATCTGTTGTTACATTTTCCACTTGACATTATTAAGGGATTAAGTTGTTTGTCTCATCATTTTTTATCTATCCTGTTGACTTTCCTCAAACACTCTTTAGCCAGAGCAGAGAAGATAGGAGGGGGGGGGGGAAATTAAAATAAAAGAACAACACACAACACTTTCAAGGTATTATTATGGCTTGGGATTATTGTTATTATTGTTTAAATTTATTACTTTGGAAATGTAAACTTTGGTGACTCTTATCATCTGGAATGTATTAAAGGAAGCATTAGGCATTACAACATGCCATTGCATTATAGTGTCTCAACTCAGCTACAGCTGGGGAAGAAATATAGAAGAGGAGATCCTGTGGAGTTATACATTTTAGGCTTAGATCATCAATTGCCATAGAGAAGACAAAAACAAATGTAGCTGGGGCTGGAAAGAATGTTACTAAAACTGGAGAAACATTTAATGCGAGGAGCCTGGGAGTGCAACAACTTCGCATGAAACTCGACAAAAAACCCACCCACATGAAACACACCAGGAGAGATTGCAGATTGGACTCTCTGATCTGCAGCCTGCCAAAAAAGAAAACCTTTTTTTTTTTCCCTCTCCTTCCTACAGAGGCAGGTTTCAATGGCCCCTGCAGAGTCTTAAATACATATTGTGTGTAATAGCAACCAGATTCCATTTGGACACGTTTCTAATTCTCCCTCCTAATGCTCTGTGCCTTTCCTGCAGTGGGAGGATGCCCTTGGGTATCTAATGGGGCTTGTGGTTGCCAGCAGAGAAATTCTTATGGTCCACATGGTGAGAAGGAGCCTTTTTACCTCCCTCCCACCCTGCCCCTCCTCAACACCCTGCTCTCATCTTTTGTGGGGCACTTATGGGTTTTCTCCATCCCTGGATTAAAGTAGACATTTAATGAGAACATGTTGAAGACATTTAGCTCAGTGGGATAAAAACTCCTCCTACACCTCTCCAAAATGCCTGGTGCTGCAATGAAGAAGGTTCAGGGTTGAGCTGAAGCCCAGGCTCTGCTTCTGCCCTTTTCTCAGGCAGCAGGGTTCATGGACAGTTCAGCAAGGAAAAAGAGAAGAAACACCCAACCCTAAAACACACCCTTCCTTTCCAAAAAGTCACCCTGCAGATCTTTCTCTTTATAAAACCCCTGTCCCCAAATGCTCTGTACCTATAAATGGGCAAGAACTCTGTGGGTACCACGTCTCTGCTTCATTAATTCATGGGATTTACCACAAAATGTGGCTGGATCTCTGCAGAGAGCAAGGTGGGAAATGATGAAGGACCAAATGTAAAACATGCTCCTGCTGAAGGCTTGTTCCTGCTGGCTTCACTGGAGCTACAACAGCTTTTTATCAGAGTTTTATCTGACCCTAACAAAAGGAGAGAATTGTTTAGCAAAGGAAGAGGGTTTTTTGATTCTATCTTGCTGCAGATGAATTGCCCAAGCAAGGGCAAAGGGACAGGAAGCGAAGAGGGGGGAGGAGGAGGAGGTGATGCTGTAGGTAGGAGCACTGTTCAGCCTTCTGCTCACTCCACTGGCTCTCTTCTTTCTGTCAGTCCCTTCTGCAAACACTGAGGAGAGGGAGAGGGTCAGTGCTGCCCCACAGCCATCCTACTGAGATGCGTTGGTTGCTCCTGCTGTTGATATTTTGGTCTTCATTCAGGTAAAAACCAATGCTTTCAGGTTGAAGGGAGTTTTGTGAGAGCAAAGAGTGTAGGCAGAGACCTCTCCCTCTGCTTCACACACTTCAAGAGCCCTGCTTTCCCATACCCCAAGTAGAAGACTTAAAGTCCAAGCTGAAAACCCAGAAGCCAAAGATGGAACTGCAGGTGGTCCACAGCATGGTAACTGCAGGTACTGCCCTCTCTGCAAATCAAATGAGTGAAGCAAACAACGAGCAGACAATCTGATTCTATCCTTTGAACATGAAAATGTCTGACCCTGTATGACTCCAGAGCCCATACAAATCTTTCAGGGGGATGAGAGATGCTTTACTATTACTTAAAACCACAACAAGGCTGATTAGCAATGCAGTTCCTGTTGTGTATCACTGATCAGATAAATACTCTCTGCTGCTTGCAACAAGTTGTAAGTGCTAAAGCACTTGTTGTTTTGCCCCCTAGTTCTCCTTCCAAAAGCCAGCCTTGTGTGCTGGCTAGCCATAAATCTTAGCTCTGGAAGGAAAGACCCAAATTCCTTCTGCCAGGCTGTCTTTTTCCACATCATTCATGAAAAGAATGCTCTTTGCTATAAAAACCCACTTCTTTCTTCCTTCTCATGGCTGAGATGTGTGGTGGCATTGAAATAAATACCATGAGAGGCAAAGGGCTAATATGGATCACAGCAGCTTGCAGCAGCTTCAGAATGATGTTGCTTATGGAATCATAGAGTGGTTTGGTTGGAAGAGACCTTCAAAATCATCTAGTGCCAACCCCCCTGCCATGGGCAGGGACACCCCCACCAGACCAGGTTGCTCAATGCTTCATCCAGCCTGGCCTTAAACACCTATAGTGACAGGGGAGAAGGAGAAGATGGTGGGGAGAGGCAATGGGGAGAGTTAGAGAAGATGATGGGAGAGAATGAGCAAGAATGGGAATGAATGGCAACCTCTTCCAGTGTTTCTTCGCCCTCGTGGGGAAGAACTTCTTCCCCATGTCTCATCTAACCCTGCCCTGCTCTAGATTCAAACCCTTCATCCTGTGGCTACAGACCCCATTCAAGAGTCTTCCTCCACCTTGTAGCCCCTGGGAGGCCACTGGAATCACAGGGTCCGTAGAATCACAGAATGGTTTGGGTTGGAAGGGACCCACTATCTGCAAGAAACTAAGAAGAGAAAATGTTGGTCCCCAGCAGTCAATCCAAAAGTTTGAGTGTTGTGAGGTTCTGCACAATCACACAGCAGTGACAGCACCTTTGTGCTGGTGAATTCCAACCATGGATGGAAAGAAGAAGGTGCAAGCTGTGTTTACCAAAAGCTTCCACCCATTCTGAGGGCATTCCCTGCACCCACACCCTGATTGAAACTTGCAGCTGAAGACCCTGAGCTTCTGAACCTACTTAATGTCAGCTCATGTCAAAGGGCATTGCTGGGACATCAACCCTGTTACAGAGCAAATCACACATTTTGCTGCCAAAACACTGATTTAAAAGCCAAATCACAGGCACTTTATATCGAAGCTGGTAGACCTCAGGCTGGATCAGCCTCCTGAACTATCTGTAGCTATTGTGCAAGCTATGCATGACCTGGCTTTTCACATAATAAGAATAAAATTGGGATAGATTTTATAGAAGACATTCAGGAATAGATTCCCCCATCTTAAGCAGACCTCAACACACCATCAGTATCATCAGGGAAGAAAAGTATCTTAGGAGATTTATCCCAAAGAGATGCCAAACAAGTCTGAGTGAGATAAATTCTATAAAAGCACCATTTAAGGTGACAGAGCAGTTGTGAAAGCCCACATTCCCTGTAAAAATCCCATTTAAGAATAGAGATCGTGCTGCTAAATTGCTGGGTGATTTTGAAAATGTTAACATTTAGTTTTCTCTGTCTGTTAAATATTAACATATCTTTTTTAGAAAGCTTGGCTGAGCTTTATTGGAAGAGAGCAGGTCAAATTCACTGCACAAATTTACCTAGCAGTATATACAAAAATAATCTCTAATGATTACAGAAGACTAACCTTAGCTGGAGCTACATTTAACATCACACATAGATGCCATTCATTTCTCTCCTAAGTTGGAACAGGTTTAGATGTGGAGAAAACATGAGGTCAGCACTGCCTTTCGGTCACTGACGACACGTGGGAGCTGCACTAATATTTTCTTCACATGGAATTCTCTCCTGACACATTCTAGAAATAATATGGAAAAGATGAGAGAAGGTGCTGGCTGTGGTTTGATTGTGGTTTGTCATTGCAAGGCTTTAAAATGGTAAAGACAAATGTGTAAAGTTTCCACTGATCCAAGAAGTTTGCTCTGCAGACACCCAAAGGGGACAAGCTCCTGACATCCATCCACTCCCATCAGAAAGGGAGGAAACCTGGCTCTTCCCAAAGCTGGGCCTAATACTTGTTCTTTTAGCACCTTGTAAATGCTTTGGGGTTTTTTTCCACTTTTTATGATTGCCTTCAAGTGTTATATGGTTTGGGAAAAAAAAAATATGCAAGAGACAGCAGCTGTGCTAGCAACTAAGTCCCTCTATGAGAAGGATCTGTGTAATTCCTGCACTGTTAGTCACAGAGAACGGTAGCACAGAAGAAACCCTTAAAAGTGGTGATGAAAATGAACTTAAAATAGAACTTTTCATCTCCCATCAGCTTCTAGGAGCATCTTCACCTAGCCTCTGTGCATGGGAGCCCATAAAAAAGCTGCTTATTCCCTGAGAAGTCCACATGAGTAAGTAGAAAATAAGCTACCAAATAGAGAGAGGTGCTTTGGGAACTCTCTAGAGAAGCTCTGCCCAACCTGAGGGTCTCAATCCCATCCCAGTGCACTAAACACATCGTGCTATCAGGTCTGATGAGACTGGTGCTGAGCACCTTCCCTGGGCAATAATACACATTACTAGAGGAACGGTCACTCCCCAGAGCAAGAAAGTGAAGCCCTAATATGCCAGACATTATATTGATACTAAATCTGTGCTACACTCCCAGGCTCATACATTAAAGGAGCTTTAAGATAAACAGAGTGGGAGGAAGGAGTAAAACACATAAAGAGAGTCAGCACAAAGATATCTACTGGCAGGGCTGGTGTGCAGTGCATCACCAGGACCATGTGCTTGTGCTTTCTCTCTTACGAAGCCTTCCTGGACACAGAGACAGCCAAGGAAAGAGAACCAGAGGGTATTTCCTTTGATTGATTTTTATAGGAACAAACCAATAGCTCTGCTGTCAGCTTATGCCTTGGAACATCTCAAAGAGAAACAAGCAAGGGTCCCACAAGCCCTTTGGCTGACACTACCTCTGTCTTAAACTTGGCTCTTTTCAGCCATTGTGAGTCAAACAAATGAATAATTTTTAAAAAATCACCTGCCAGCAGCAATGCCTTTAGATTTTTTTCCAAAAACTCTTGCCATTTTGCACAGGTTATTGGAAGCCTCTTCTTCTGCTTTGCCTTTTGAAAGGCACAGAGGTTTCACAATGTGCTGGGAGTCTCTGGATTAGTGTTCTGCTCTATCTCCTGGTGTTTCCACAGCAGCTGTGGGAAAGCCAGGAAGAGGAACACTGCCGAGTCTTGCACTGTTTTTCCAGAAGGCTGCTTTTTTTTTTTCCTCTTGACATGTCCTTTTTCTACAGTAAATACTTGCACAATTTCTGTCTTTCTCCCACTTGTCTGTTGCTTTGTCTCCAGCAGCCAAACGAGGGGATTTAGGTCAATGAAGATGACTCACTGCAATGACCAGCAATGGAATATCTTCCACTTTAGGGGTGCAGTTGGCTTACAGGAGTGGGGCCAGATGTCCCACTGCTGAGTACACCTTGGTCTACCAGGTGTCCCTTGGGAAGAGCAAACAAGGAACAGCATTTTGCCACTGAAGTCAATGGGAGTTACAGCTAGAATGGGGCTTATTTTGTGATGAAATAGAATCATAGAATAGTTTGGGTTGGAAGGGACCTTAAAGATCACCAGTTCCAACCCCCCTGCCATGGGCAGGGACACCTCCCACTACATCAGGCTGCTCAGTGCCTTGTCCTGACTGGCCCTAAACACCTTCAGGGATTGAGGGGGCATCCACAACATCTCTGGGCAACCTCTTCCAGTGTTTCACCACCCTCACCCTAAAGAATTTCTTTCTTATATCCAGCCTGAATCTCCCCCCTTCCAATTTACATCCATTATTTCTAGTCCTCCCATCACATATCTTATTAAAAAGTCCTACCTCTCTTGTAGGAGCCAGGTTGCCATCTTGTGAGCCTGGGATGGGCAGCACTTTCTCAGTCCCTAACACAAACAACCAGTGGGATCAGCCAGAAGAGCCATCCTCCCTAGGCACAAAACTTGCTGTGACAAAGGCAGGCACCTTCAAAAAGCTGCTGCATCCTCTTTGCTTGGGTGGTAGGTGAGTAGAGGTGCTGGCTCCTTACCCAAACCTCTCAGAGAACTGTTGGGGAGAGAGTGCAGCCACAACTAACTACCTCACCAATGCATCATCAGTGTCCCCATTGCAGCATGCTGCCTGCACACACTGTCCTGCTCACACAGCCCGAGATGTGTCATCACTCAAGTGCCTCTGAAACCTCACAAGCATTAATAAACAAGCCTGGGGTTTCTCCAGCAGCAGCCCACAGCCAGGGGAAAGCCACAGCTGCCAAAGCCCTTACGTGGAGGTTTACCCAGACCTTAAATGGACTTGTCATCAGACAACAGCAAAATGTGACATTGCCCTCACTCTCACTGCATCTCACAAGTCTGCCTTCATCATGGAAGGGTGGAGAGTTCCCCAGAGCTGTGCAGCCCGTGGGGCACCAAAGCACTTTGGGGACAGGGAATGTGCTGAGCAAACAGTTTCAGCAAACAAAAGGCAGAGCCCGTATCAGCCACTGAGCTGCCCCAGGTCACACTGCCCAAAAGTGGCCCTCCTCCCTTTAGCTAACAGTGTCATTCTCTCACCGGCCCAACCTCCAATTAAAGTTTCCAGCATTTCTAACTGTAGTACAAAGGGGGGGTGAGTCTGTGGCAGGAGGAGGGATGTGCCTGTTTCCTGAGGACACCTGGAGGAACTAGAGCAGCCAGCCGGACATCCCCAGCAGATCTGCTCCTCCAGGCAGCTCTAGAAAGGAAGGGCAGCAGCAAGCCTGCTGTTCATCAAATCTGTAAACATTCTCTGTGTGTGAGATGCACAGCACACACCACATCTGCACCCACTGCTGCTTTCCTCTTGCTCATCATCATCATTACCTCTCCTGCAGGTACAACAGCCCTCCCCTGTGCCAGCAGCCTCTGGCTCTCTGCCTGCCCAGCATTTCTCTGCTCATCCCAGAGGCAGGATGTTGGTTTCTGTCAGCTGAGCTCTCCCAGGACTTATTTTGATGGAAAATCATGAGCTGCAGAGAGAGCTTCTCATACATTCCCCCTCCTTACACAGCTCATTTCCAGACTGTGTGTGCATTTTGTTAAAAGGAAAGAGTGAGTCCATGAAAGCAAAGGAGAGTGCAACCTGAGACTGATTCAGTAGCTGCCTTCTGCTGTCATTAAGGATTTGAAAGATGTTGCCAACCAAAACACACAGAGTTGGGTGTTATTTATGTGAATCAGCTTTGAATTACTGGGCATTTGCACACAATCCTGCTGAGAAGTTGCCTATAAGCTGCCAAAGCCAGTGATCAGCCCTGCATGGGACCCAGGGAGCCTAGCAGAGACTCTCCTTGTAAATCAGCCCAATTGCTCCTGCTGAGACAAATCCAGCTAAGAAACACACTGAAAATCCTATCTCTTCATATCTCCTCAGCCTGCCTCAGACTTTCTGGACCAAATCTTCTCGTTTAGCTTGGAGTGGTCCCACTGAGCCCAGAAAAAAAATCACTCTGATCTCAGATCTGATCTGAGCTCACTGTGGTCCAAACCCCTTTTGGCAATCACAAACAAGCCTCCTCCATCCAGTTTGGAGTCAGTAGCCTGGCTGAGCTTACTGGAGGTCACGGGAGGTTGTGCAGAGTCAGCTTGAGGAAGATTTCCACAGGAACACCACAGGCATGATTTCACCCATCAGCAGAGTGTTCTCTGCAGCAAATCAGTGGGACCTGGCACTAGGAACAGTCATTAGTAGGGAGAATAGAGCAGAGCTTACACAAACCCAGCAGAACTCAGTCAGCAGAGGGATGGCAGCAGCTCCTAAAGGGAACAAGCTGATTCATCACTTGAGATCCCCAAGAATACAAAACTCTGCAAACTCAGACTCCAAACTTCATTCATTAATTGTGCTTATACTCAACTGCTTCTCCAGAGCTCTCAGAGCAGGACAAAACAAGTGAAAAACCCCCCGGAGTGTCCTACAAACACCTGTCCTGTCAGTTCTTCATGAGTCTGCCACTTTCATTTTATTTAGATGTTTCCCTGCAATGGTTTTTCTTGCTGATCGAGCTGGGCAGGAGTTTCATTATCAAGTGACTACAGAGAGTTAAACAGAATGAACAACATCACTGAAAGCTTAGGGGCCTTTAGCAAATTCTTTAACATTAAGGAGTTGCTGGGTCACCCTGCTTTTTTTAGGGTTTGTCACCACAAAGCTCCAGTGCTGAGCTCAAATCAATGCAACGTCTCACAGCCTGGCCATGGGAGAGCCCATGTGCTGGTCAGAGAACCTTGTGATGGGCACCTCACACTGGGGTAAAGAGCTTCAAAGCCCTCTGGATAGATGGGGTGACAGCTTGGGGGCAAAGCACACTCTGTGCACAGCATTCCCATGTGGAACAAATTCCCCAAGTGACGCAAAAAATCCCATGAGTGGAGCTTTTGCCTCCAGAGAGCATATTAAAGCCCTCCTCTGTGAGGAGACCATTCTGCTGTGAAGATAACACAACACTGATACTTTCTCTCTTTTGAAGGCTCCCAACCAGCCCCACAACAAACAAAGACCTAGAAACAAATGACCTTAATATAAATATCTAATAAAAATCCACCTACTAGAAATATGAGATATCTCAAAAGCAAAAAGTTTCATTAAGAAGGGGAATCACCAGAAATTCTGGAGGTCTTTTTTGCTTCCAAGTGAAAGGCAGATAAAGAGCGTGGTGATGGGCAGGAGTATAAATTCTAGCAGACAGTTGGCCCACACACAGTTCTGGCTCCGAGAAGGAAATAAATTTCCCCTCAGGAAAGATGTAAATGATGGGAAACCTCCAGCACCCAGGAAAGCTGAGCTGAGGGAAAGCTGAGGCTCACAACCACATGTCAGCAGAAGACTGCAGCCTGTGGGCATACCATGAGTGAGCTGGTGGGCAGCTCCAGCATCTATGAAGCTCTGCCAGGACTGTGGGACAGGTAGTGCAGCTCTTTACTGCAAGCAGTGGGCTTTCAGAGTGAGAAGAGGGATGAAGGAAAGCAATCATTGCCCACCAAAGGGAAGGTTTCTCTACTGTGCCAGACCTCTGTCCCACCCCAGTTGGAGCAGGGATGCCACCAACCTTCCCAGGCTGGTGCAAGACTCACCACTCGGGGCTTCTGCTGGTCCAGGGTCTGCAGGAAGGCTGGTGTCTGGTCCAGGGTACGCTCAGGGTCACTGGAGATGTCCTCCTCGGACTCTTCCCAAGATGAGGAGAAGCCAGTGGAAGAGGCTGAGGATGATGAGAGCTTCCTCACAGGTAGGATGGAGGGGGTCACAGCTCCTGCCTCCTCCTCTGGGCCCCCCAGGTCCGTGACAATGACAGCAGGGATGCTGCCACCCATGGCTGGGCACTGGCCCTCAAGTTCTGTGGGGGCCACCACCACCTCACTTCTCCCTGCTCCGTGCTCTGGTGGCTCCAGGAGGCTGCTGCCCTCCACCAGCCCCACGCCTGGGACCACCATCACCACTGGCCTCCTGGAGGGCTCTTCAGTGCTGGGACAGATCTGCACCCCACAAACATCAGGGGCTGTGTGGGGTCGTGGCTGGGCTCCTGTCCCAAGTCCCACCATTGGCAGCGTGGGGCTGGCAGACCGTGGTTGGGGCAATAATGGTTGGGGTGAAGATGGTTGGGGTGAAGATGGTTGCAGTGAAGAAGGTCGGGGTGAAGATGCTCGGGGTGATGAGGGTTGGGGTGAAGATGCTCGGGGTGAGGATGGTTGGGATGATGAGGGTCGGTGTGAAGATGCTCGGGGTGAAGAAGTTTGGGGTGAAGAAGGTCGTGGTGAAGAAGGTCGGGGTGAAGATGGCCGGGGGCTGCGTGGTGTGTGTGTGCTGGAGCTGTGTGCCTGTATTTGTGCCTCGAAGAGCCCCACTTTCTGGTTCACCTGGACGTTGTGCAGCTCCCGCTGCAGGAGTCTGGCTGCAGGGGGTACCAGCTGCCCCTCCTCACCCCGGCTGCCCCGACCACCCTTGGGGCCACCCACCTGCTGGGGGGGGTCCTCCAGGGGTGGGAAGAGGAAAGCAGGAGCACGGCGTGGGGAGCGGGGTGGCACGGGGGATGGGTTGAAGCTCGGGAGTGGGTGGCAGCTGCCGGGTGTCTCCGGGCCCCTGGGCAGCACCTGAGCAGGAGGAGGTGGCGTCTTGCTCCTGCCACTTGTCACCTTGCTGTTGCTATTCATCATCACCAGGCTATTGAGTGCATAGCAGTACACAGCCATAGTAGTCAGTCGGGGAGCAGAGGGAGGGCTGCTGCCACTGCCACCTCAGCACCGCTGAGGGTCTCTCCACACCAGCACCAACAGCATCACCGGCAGGCAGCAGGGGAGCTCTGGTCCTCAGCTCCATAAAATGGGGCAGCTGAAGAGAGGGAGAAAGAAAAAGGAGTGGTGAGAGTAGCTCTGTGCCCCCAGTAAGCTCACCCTCTGGCTGTGAGCACAGCTGGCTGGACTCTTCCTTTCCTACGTGCCCCCCTCAGTCCCCTGCATGCATCCCATCCCTTGAGACGTGGCTCAGCCTGGTCACCAGCAGGCTCTGAGCCAAGGGGACAGCAGGTTTGGGGCCGTTTCCCCTGTTTCCTGCTTTCCCCATCTGTCTCCAGGTTGCAGCCACAGCAGAGAGCCAGCAGCTGTCCCCAAAACTGAAGGAGGGAGTTGGGGATGAGTGGTGTGAGCTGCAAGCTGGCAGCTTTCAGGCTTTGTCCCTGAGAGCTGACATTGGATGAAGGAAGGAAGGAAAAGGTCCAAACAGTTCAAATTTGCCACCTTCCGCTTTGTCACCTACGGCTGAGGCCAAGGCTGGAGCATGGATGTCTGCGCAGTGACACACAGGAAGGACTCCCTCCCACTTGTAGGGCTGTGGATGGTTATGGGATCACGTCTCCATGGCTTCTCTAACCCATCTCTAACCTATCACACACACAATATGTCCCTGTGTGCACATCCTTGTGCCTCCCCTCTGCACATCTGCCTTCTGGTGAGTGCTGTGGCCACTTTAAGATCCCACATGGGACGTGTGTGGTGTTGCCTGCCCTGTTCTGTTTGTGTGTGCCTATGTCTCTGTGTGTGTGTCTGCGTGCATGTGTGTGTCTGTGTGTGTGTGTGCTTGTCTGTGTGCATGTCAGTGTCTGTCTGTGTGTGCTTGTCTGTGTGCATGTGTGTGTGTCTGTGTGCATGTGCGTGTCTGTCTGTGTGTGTNGTGTCTGTGTGCATGTGCGTGTCTGTCTGTGTGTGTGTGTCTGTGTGCATGTGTGTGTCTGTCTCTGTGTGTGTATGCATGTGTGTGTCAGTGTGTGTCTCTGTGTAGGTGTCTGTGTGCGTGTCTGTGTGTGCATGTCCGTGTGCATGTGTGTGTCTGTCTCTGCATGTGCCTGTGTAGGTGTCTGTGTCTGTCTGTGCATGCATGTCTGTGTCTGTGTGCATGTGTGTGTCTCTGTGTGTGCGTGTCTGTCTGTGTGTGTCTGTGTGCATGTGTGAGGCTACACTTTCATAGGTGTCTCTCTGTTCCCTTCCCCACTGAAGGATATTTATCACCTTCTTCATGTCCATTAGCTCTGTGTGCCTGTGGAGCAGCAACCCCACCATGGGAACACGGGAGATGCAGCCAAACACACTGCCTACGTGTGTGCAGAGTCGTTCAAACACACTATGAGTGTAAGTGTGCAGAGTTGTTCAAACACTGCCTGTGAGTGGGTAGAGTTGTTTGAACACAGTGCCTATTTGAGTGTGCAAATTGTTCACCCACCAGAGCAGTAAGTGTGTGTGTGCTACCCCTCTGCCTCCTCCCAAGACTCGTGGCTGGCAAACCCTGCGAAGTGAGAGCCCAGTGCTCAGTAGCTACAAGGTTGCCCACCCCATCTGAAGGCAGCAGAGCCCAGGCAGCCCTTTAGGCTGGGATCCCCCGCAGTACCGCGCTCACAGCGATCCGCTTGCCGTCTCCAAGCCCCGGCACAAGGCTCGGGGCCAGGCTGCGGGTGCGGGACGAGCCCTCTCGGGGCAGGATGCGGGACAGCCCTCTGGGGCAGGGTGCGGGACAGCCCTCTCGGAGGAGGATGCGGGACAGCCCTCTCGGGGCAGGATGCGGGATCAGCCCTTTCGGGGCCAGGCTGCGGGTGCGGGACAGCCCTCTCGGGGGAGGATGTGGGATAGCCGTCTGGGGCAGGATGCGAGACGAGCCCCTTCTCTCCGGCACCCGCGGAGACCACCCCCTCCCATCCTGGGCTGCTGTTGGGGGGAGAAAAGAGGCGTTAACCCCGCGCTTGTCCGCGTCCCTCCGCCGCTTACCTACAAGCAGGATCCTTGGGTCCCCCCCTGACTGCGCGGGCGGCCGCGGGGGGCTGCGGAAACCATCTCCGCGGACGCGGTGCCGCTCCCCCCGCCGATGGGAAGGGCTTTTCCTCACCCCGCGGGCTCAAAGTTGGGGGGTGAAGAGGAAAGAAAGGCCGGGGTTGGTTGGGGGGGGATCCCGGGGTGCGTAGCCCTGCGCGTTCCGCTGGCAAAGGCTCAGCGCTCCGTCCCGCTGCGGCTGGAAAGGCGGAGAGAGGAGGAGGAGGAGGGGGGAGGGAGGGGGGTAGGAGGGCAGGAAGGAAGTTGTGAGCCTGCCTGGGGTTGAACTCAGCGGAACAAGTTTCTTTTTTTTTTTTTCTCTCTCTCTGTGTGCGCTGGCTGCTCGGCTGCTGCTGCTGGAGGGAAACACTGAAAAAAAAAAAAGTTTCCATTGTTAACTAAGAAAAAAAAAAAAAACCGCCGCCGCCGTGTTTTTTGGCCGCTGTGGGTTAAAGATACAACAACCATTTTCCACTCGTGTCCGCAGCTGCCGAGTTTCCCCCAGACGAGCTACTGGGGAGGGAGAGACACGTCCCAGCCCCACCTGCCTGCCCTGTCTGCCCTTCCCCTAACCAAATGCGGGTCCCTGCACCCCTGGGAACGAGGAGACAAAGGACACCCTTTTCCCATTGTGCACAGATCACACTGGCCCTTGGGCTCACTGGCGCACTTCTCCCTGGAACAGACAGACTCAACACATTTGCCATCCACAGCCCACCTAAGCTGGTGAAAAACCCTCCATGCTGGGCTGCAGCACAAAGGAGACGACCTCCACATCCCAAATCAGGAGGGTAAAGAATCATAGAATAGT
>VZTY01013576.1:0-15681 GCA_013400935.1 Turnix velox
GAGATTTATACAGTAAAAATAAAGGAAACAAAAGAAAAAACAAACCAATAAAAAAACCCACCCTGGTTTCTGATTTCATTTCCACATTGTTGTTTCAATAGATTCATGGGAATCATACTGCTCTTATTCCTGTCTAATTAAATCATATTAAAAAATCTAGGTATATATCTATCTCAAATACATGTGAGGACATGATCAGGTTTATATATTTTATGAGGATTTTGGTCACATATAAATACATAAAACCATGTAACAGTTGAAGTACTATTAAACATTCTCTGAGTTAACTCATCTATGTAAATTTATCTCTCTGATGAGGTGACTCACCCCAGAGATAACTTTTCCATGCTATGATATTTACTGTCTAGGAAGAGCATCTTAAGCCCAATGAATCAGACAGATAGGAAGCAGACAAATTATTATGGTGGGTGCCTGATTATTTTCCTTTTTAAATTACCAAAGTGCTGTCATAAAGAGTCAATGTAAGCAGTAGGTCAAAGTCTGGCTTACTCATCATACCACGGCGAGCAAAAGCTGCTCTTAGTTTTGGATTGTTATAAAGCCTGCTCTGCTTAGGACAGGCCAAAGTGGAGAGTGACATCCATCTGCTGTAATCCTCTCTTCTGCTGCAAGAAACTCCCATTTCTTCTCCTCAAACCAGCAGCTGTTGCAAAGGGGTTTTGAACAGGGAAGTTCATGCTCAAGTACTTATCAGTCCCTCCTAGGAAACTGAACTAAATCAGTCTGACTTATTAATGTCATCATCTCTTGGGATTAAGATTTTATATGTGGATAGTAATGTTTTATATCTATACTGTGGGTGTGGATTTATGACTGCTCCTCAGGTAAGCTGAGTTCCTCATTTTGTATTGAGACTTGCTGTGACATGATTTATCTTGTGTGTTTAAGTAATAAAAAATTATATTTCCTCATTCTGCAGTTAAAGCAGCTAATACTAAAAATTACCATGCTTGGAACTCAGTGTGTTTGGTAGTTCTGAAAGTAACAGTCCTTCGCATGAGCAGGCTGAAACAGCATTTTATTTTTTAGAAATGTGAATACAGGTGGCATTCCAGCTTTCCCTCATGGAGTCAGCCTTTGTCAGCTATATGTTCTAACAGGAGCACAGGAAAAAAAAGGGAGTATTGAAAAACATTCACAGCTATCTTACTGTGGGACATGAACCCTAGGAGGGGAATAGTAGCCAGTAGATTTGCTGTGTTTTTAAAAATGGTTTCCTAGTAGCTCATAGTAGCTTATCAATACCTGAAGGGAGCCTGAAGAAAGTTAGGACTTTTTAACAGGGTACAGGATAGCAGCACTAGGAGTAATGGGTGAAAATTGGAAGAAAGTAGATTTAGGCTGGGTATAAGAAGGAAGTTCTTTACTGTGAGGGTGGTGAGACATTGGAACAGGTTGCCCAGAGAGGTTATGGATGAGGATGACCCCTCCCTGGTGGTGTTTAAGCCAGTCTGGATGAGGGACTGAGCAGCCTCAGTGTCCCTGCCCATGGCAAGGAGGTTGGAACTAGGTAATCTTTAAGGTCCCCTCCAACCCAAACCATTCTATGATTCTATGAATGAGAAGCCAATCTTGAGATTCTTATCACTGAAATTTTATTTTATACATCCTGTCTGCAGAAATCCAAATTTGTCTCAGTATCACAGGTCAGTTACTGAATATGGAGACCAAAGTAATAAAGAAATACATGAATCTCTTCATAAAGCTGTGCTGATTTATACTATCATGCAAGGTTTTATCTTTCTCCTGATCTGGTAATTGCAGCCTTAAAAGCTTTTAGACATCACATATCTCACAAGCACTGACGGAGTGTAAGTATATAATTTCATAATTTCATAATCAAGGTTGGAAGGGACCTTTCAGATCATCAAGTCCAACCATCAGCCCAACTCTGACAAGCCTCATACCTGGACGGGGACTTGAACCCCTGACCCTCAGATTAGGAGTGTGATGCTCTCCCAACTGAGCTTGGAACTCCATCCAGGTGCTATATAAAGATAAGGATGTAATTACAATGGAGTATTTGAGCCTTTGTCATAATCCACCTATGGAAGCAGAAGCTTAATTTACTAAAAGGCTGAATATGAAAGTCCAGAAACCCAGAACTAATGCAGTGTCAAGACAGTTCTGAATTTTTACACAGCTTTTGCGCTGGCATTTCTCTCACTTACTAAAAAGCATTGAGTTTTCAGTGCACTCGGCACAGAATGGGCTACATTTGCATCTGAACCTGAAATACCCACTTCCCTTTGCAAGGGAGCTATTGCTGACTCATAGGAACATAATTAATGTGCAGACCAAGGGCTTTTGTCATTTCACATAAAGCCTTCCTCAATCCCTGGCCCCTGGANTGCTGATTTATACTATCATGCAAGGTTTTATCTTTCTCCTGATCTGGTAATTGCAGCCTTAAAAGCTTTTAGACATCACATATCTCACAAGCACTGACGGAGTGTAAGTATATAATTTCATAATTTCATAATCAAGGTTGGAAGGGACCTTTCAGATCATCAAGTCCAACCATCAGCCCAACTCTGACAAGCCTCATACCTGGACGGGGACTTGAACCCCTGACCCTCAAATTAGGAGTGTGATGCTCTCCCAACTGAGCTTGGAACTCCATCCAGGTGCTATATAAAGATAAGGATGTAATTACAATGGAGTATTTGAGCCTTTGTCATAATCCACCTATGGAAGCAGAAGCTTAATTTACTAAAAGGCTGAATATGAAAGTCCAGAAACCCAGAACTAATGCAGTGTCAAGACAGTTCTGAATTTTTACACAGCTTTTGCGCTGGCATTTCTCTCACTTACTTAAAAAGCATTGAGTTTTCAGTGCACTCGGCACAGAATGGGCTACATTTGCATCTGAACCTGAAATACCCACTTCCCTTTGCAAGGGAGCTATTGCTGACTCATAGGAACATAATTAATGTGCAGACCAAGGGCTTTTGTCATTTCACATAAAGCCTTCCTCAATCCCTGGCCCCTGGAGGTGCTAGCAGTTGCGGGAATTACACCTTGCTGGGGAAGCTGATAGTTCACTCAGAGTGGTCTCCTATGAGGACAAGCTGAGAGAGCTGGGGCTGCTCAGCCTGAAGAGAAGGCTCCATAGAGACCTCATAGTGGTCTCCCAGTACCTGAAGGGGCTACAAGAGAGCTGGGGAAGGACTGTTTGCAAGGGTATGTAGCAACAGAACACGGGACAATGGTTTAAACTAGAGCAGGGAGATTTAGATTAGACATTAGAAGGAAGTTCTTCACTAAGAGGATGGTGAGGCACTGGAAGAGGTTGCCAAAGGAGGTGGTGGAGTCACCATCTCTGGAGACATTCCACACCAGGCTTGATGAGGCTCTGAGCAACCTGATCTGGTGCAAGGTACCCTGCTCACTGCAGGGAAGTTGGACTAGATAGCCTTTGAAGGAGCCTTCCAACTCAACAATTCCTATGATTCTGTGGTACCTCTTCCACCCAGTCATTAATTTTCAAGTATTTTCACCAACTCCAAGCAGGCCAAGGACTTCCTGCAGCTTATCACACCAGTGTTTTTTTTAAGTTAGCCTTTAGGTAGGCAGCTATTTTTGTACTTTGAGATACTAAACTGTGTGCAGAAAAATACATTTTGAACACAAGTTTAAGAAAAATATTTTTATTTTTTGCTTAAAGACAAAACTGATACACAATTTGCAATCAGAGAAACCACTGAGCCCCACTTAGAACCGAGGTTGTAAAGGAAAATATTACAGTACCCAAGATATACGTGATAAACACTGGCAAATAACCTCCAGAAATAAACACAGAACAGCAATAGGGTAGACTCAGGCTAGATATAAGAAAGAAACACTGGAACAAGTTGCCCAGAGAGGTTGTGGATGCCCTCTGGAGGTGTTTAAGGCCAGGCTGGACAAGGCACTGAGCAACCTGATCTAGTGGGAGGTGTCCCTACCTATGGCAGGAGGGTTGGAACTAGATGATTTTTAAGGTCCCTTCCAACCCAAACTATTCTATGATTCTATAATAGTACAGAATAACTGGCCCCCAGGCATAAAGAGGTAGTGGAAGCCAGCTCTGTAAATGTTGAATCCCTAGTACATAAAGAAACATATCAAATATTTATTGCAGATAATATACTGTCATCCTCCAGGAAGTTGAAGTACTGTCCAGAATCTAATGTCATACTGAAAGCTTCTGGACTTGCAGAAAGGCAACCATTATCTTGAAGCACCTAAAATCTCTAAGCCCTGACACATTTTCATGTTTTTCAATAACTAAAAACATGACTATGAATTTTTTAAAATCCTCTTTAAACACAACACAAAGCCATTGCTCATTTCTTTTCCATCTCATTCAAAATCTGCAAGTTTTTTGGGCAGTGACCAAAGGCATTAGTTTTGTTTAAATAGCCTAATCTCTATTAATTTCTCTATTAATAGCTGTATCTAAACAAACTTTATCTGACCACCTAGTTCATGACAGAATTGGGTAAACTCAGCTGTTCAGGAACATGGCTTTTGGTATCAAGCAGTATTTTCTTAAGATAACTTTGAAAAAGCAAGACTTTAGGGAAGGAATACCTATGCAGGAACATCCTGGTATTCTTGTATAAGGAATGACTGGATCATTACACCGTCACAGAGAAACTAATGTAAGGGTGACCCTATGGCTTTACAAGTTTCTTCCAAGAGTATTTCTAGTACTATTTCAAAAGATTTCTTCTTCCTACAGTTAAGATTTTCTTAGTTATTAAACATTAAGTCAATCTTGAGAAATTAAATTACTATTAATTTTCTCTGGGATTGTTTTAATGGGAAAGCCAGCATCTGAGTCAAAGTTACAAGAAGCTCAAGCCAGGAGGAACTGGTCTGCAAATGCCAAGTTCTCTCTTATGGAGAAGTGTATCGGCCAATGAAGAGGATGCTCTGTGTTGGGTTGTGGCGAATAAAGAAAAGGAAAGGATGGTCAGCAGTAAAATGCTCTTCAATAAACATGCAGAGCATAGCAATGCCAGCAGTGGCAGCTGCAGCTTCTGTGCCTTCTTCATTCACTTCCACAAAAGCCTTGTGGACAATTTTAGAGAGAAAGAGATCACGTGCCCCTGACATTCCTGACAAGTCAGCCTTGCCACTGTCAAATACATCCAACAGGCCCATAGCAGCTAAATCTGATTTAAGGTCATAGCTCTCTTCTAGCTTAAACTTTGGCAAACGAACATGAACTTCAGTGGAAGACAGATGCTCTGGACATGTCCATTCCTGAAGCTTCTCTAAGGTAAGCTGCTTTTCCAGCTAGAATGAAAAAGACAGAGAAATTAATCCATTGCATATTATTAGTGGAGAAATACTGCATGTTCAGTAGCATTTACAAGGCACTATAAATCTACAATACAAAAATACAATACAAAAATTACCATACCCATATCTTTGAAAGCTCCAGACAAATCAAATTAATTCTATTAAGTGGAGTCAGTGCAGTTTTTACTTTATAAAGTAATGCTTCTTGCTACAGTGTACAGAAGGGAATAACAGATAGTAACTAAACCCTGTCATTCTTACTGTTTAATCTAACTAAAAGTAATTACACATTTGAAAATGAGTAACAAAAATAATCACCAGAGGGCCTGAGGCTGTGCTCCTGGTCATTTAAATGGAAAACAAGCTGTCTCACTACTTAATGGTAAGAAAATAAAGATTGTCCAAGGTAATATAAGAAAAGTTCTGTCATTAAAGATGACAAGGAAAGTTAATTCTCATTATTAACTTTCATTTTACTGTTTCCCTCATGGTTCCATTCAGCAAACCAATGCAGACATGAACATAAGCTACAAAACCAGAACACAGCTCCTCTTGCTGATGCAGCATGTGCACGTGTTCTTTACTGCAGTGTTTGTAGAGCATTGTCTAAATGCTTTAATAGATATGGAGCTGTGAGAACAAAGGTTCCTTAATGCTTTAATTATGAATGGTTGAACTTATCCAGTAAATAACTGCATTAAGTTAGTTAGATAGATCACCTTCTGCAGTCCTGTGGTGTCATCTTCAATGTCATCAGGTAAAAGAATGATCATGCTTGTTTCTCTTCCATCATAAGGCAGCTCTAAAACACGGATCTTTGCTTCAGGGATATAGCCAAAAGGAAATTTCTTTTTCTGATACATCATTTTCACTGTCTTTCTTTCATTCTAGATGGATACCAAAAGGTATCAAAAGTGAAAGTTAAGAAAAAGTTAACCTGATACTAATATAAAGACTGATAGGAAGTAAGCAATTTAAAAATTCCTTTCTTACAAAAACTCTTCTCCATTATATCAAGCTATTATAAAACTGCCTTCATCAGACTCCTGACTGCCTCTTTAACAACAGCCTTCTGCAGGCATAATGAGTTTGTATTATATTTAGTTCTCCTTTGGTTTCTACAGCACAATCCTGGAAGAAAATGAAACTATTTCTTTGAGTTGCTGTAACTTTATATTTTTCAATCCCCAAAAATGCCAACATTAAAAAGCCAACAAAGATCAATTCTCTTCAACACACTAAAGCAGACTGTACACACTATCTTGTAAATCTGTTCACATCAGCAGAATACAGAACAAGAAAACCGGGCTAAACCAAAACATGCAGTCATTTTAATGCCATTTACTTAGCACCACAAACAGGAGAAGTTCACAGCAACTCAAACTGCCAGCAGGCAGACACCAGCAGTGTCCTAAATCCATACAGGAGATCCATAGCTAATAATATTCCATTCCACATTAAGTGAGAGAGTAAACAGCTCACTGAATACAGAAAAATCCTGGAAAATCAATTTTAAAAAAAACCCTTCAGGTGAACTGAAAACATTCTTGGAAGACTTATTATTTATATCATTTTACTTGTAAGCAGAGCTTTTTTCTAGGACCTGTATTATTTCACCTTTTCATTAGATTGTAGATCTCGAAACAGATCTGTATTACCTTATTTAACCGAAATGGCATGTCAATAGTGTCAGCTTCATTAAATTTCTCTGCCCAGTTTCCTTTGAAATAAATAGCATTCACCAGTACAAGTTTGGTATTGCTATTGACTGAGCCTTCAGAGAGCAGATCAGGGATTTTACCTTCACAAAGGACAGAAAAAACAGTCACAACAAAATCTTTAACAAAAATAAAAGATGATGTTATGTAAAACATTCAAGAAGAAACTGATATCATGGAAATACTACACTATAAAGCTCTACTCCAGCAATAAAGAGTATTTCAGTACCTCTCCATACTTCACTATTTAAATAGTACACACTTCTGATACGTATAGTATTTTACTGAAAATGTAGTATTTTTATCTTAACCTATCATATACACCTCATCTTACAAGAACAAGAAAACATCCACATTTATGTTAAGGCATCTTCCCTGCACTCGTCAGCCTGAACACAAGTAACAGAAATGCCACAGGACTTATGGAATTGTTTCAACATCTTACTTAATATTTTCTGGTTCTGTCAACACATCAAGTGAACATCTCAGGCTGAAGTTACATGGTTCTAAAGGTAGAAGGAAATAAAACCTATTCCTCCCCCCAAAGTAGAAAATACAGTCAGTTACTTCATTAAATAAAGCAGTTTACCTTCTGTTTTCTCCTCTACCCACTGGTTAATTTCTTTCCTGGCTTCATCAGAAGCCTGAAGAAAATCAACTGTTGCCAGATCAGCTCCATATAATTTCTGAGTATTAGTCAGGAAATCCTAATTTTAGAATGACAAAAACAGCTTTCAGCAAAGACAGATAAGATGTAGATCTCGAAACAGATTATCACCAGCTCTGAGGTAGGGCTCTACCAGTGCACTGTCTGGAGGGGGGTTCTGGGGTTGGGTTAGGGATTCTTTCCCTTCTCAGAGTAAGCCTCATAATACACCTGTCACATATAGAGATGATGGGGCGCTTACTGCAGGTGTTGCAATATTTGCCTGTCATTCTCCTGCAACAGGGTCAAGCACAGCAAGAATAAAACAAAACTCTCCAAAAGAGCTGAAGAGGGATTAAAATAGCAACCTGTGCACACACAAAGGTACCGTACACCGGTGAGGAAGGAAGCTGTTTAGACATGTTGGGCATCCCCTCCCAAAGAAACACAGTGCTTTAAAAATATTCAAGTGATGCGATACTTGACCAACATAAATCCCAAGAAGCTAATCACAACAGAAACAGAGCTGGTTGCAACCGTGTGGGATGTTATGATAGTTGCTCTCAACTAAGAATCCAGACAAGAAATTTTTCTCTTGAGCCCAAGGACAGCAAAACTTAATCAGCTGTGCAAAGTATTTACTGTGTTCCATCCTTTAGATGAGATGCACAGCTATCTGCAGATATGAAAATACATGTGTGCGTATGCAACACATTTCTCGACTGCCCAGGAACATTTAGAATATGCCTGGAAATATTCCTGCTTCCTAAACACCGAAATAGCTGCATTCCCCCACCAGGTTTCCACCACACCACCATGACCTGCGCCAGCGTACCGGCAAAAAGCTGTAGGACTTCTCTCCAAAAAGCCGATTGGCAAGCCGCAAGAGGTAAGGAGCATCACTTCTGTTTATATCCAGAATCAGAGACTGAAATCTGGAATGAACATCTTCAACTTCATCAAAATGAAGTGTCTGAAATAAAAGAATTGACTTAGCTACTGTTAATGCTGTCTCTAAAGAATATATGGCATATATACAGATAGGGTGGGTCTGATCTAGCAGGTAGGTAGGCTGAAGAAAGAGAGAAGAGGCTGGAAGATGCCTTTAATGAAAGCCTAACATTAACCTCAAAGAACAAATGAAACTCTGCTATGCTGCCTGTATCAGCCATTTGTGTTAAGTTCCTGGATTAAACACAGCCATAGCTGAAGCTGCTGATTGTAACCCCCTGAGTCCTGTCTGCACAATGTCTGTGTGCTGCTCAGCACGAGGATTTCTTCCCTGGTAAGGAACTAAAAAGAGAGAGTCACTTCACCTTTATTGCTTCTTCCTGTGGCCAAAGGGAACCTGAAGTTTAGCTTTTCAGAACATACAATCAGAAATAGCACAGAGCTTATCTGAGCACTCAAGAAAAGCGAGGTCTTCAGAAAACTTAGAATAATCATCTCTTG
This sequence comes from Turnix velox, assembly GCA_013400935.1. NCBI lineage: Eukaryota > Metazoa > Chordata > Aves > Charadriiformes > Turnicidae > Turnix > Turnix velox. Next base: position 9,130 of record VZTY01013576.1, read on the forward strand.
GGGTTTTGTGAAAATATAATTACTTTTATATAATTGTATCATCTTAAAAACTAAATGCATTACTGCAGTTTATCTTTACCAGAACTTCCTTTAAGCAAGGCAGCTACCCAAGTCTTAGAGGTATGAGAGCATGAATTGCCAGACTTCACTGTAGGCAAGACCAGACCAGACCAAAGCAGGGACATTCACATTAAAACTTAAGTTATGTATTTCTCAGCAGGGAAGAAGCAATAAGGTTATGGTCACAAAAACAAATTTCTATGTGCTTGCAAACACCTCCTGAGAGTTACCAATCACTGCCTCTTTAATTATCTACTGTTTTGTAAGCAATGCATTATGGTACAGGAACCTGAAGGTGACTGCGGAGAAACATTTTTTTCTCCCCAAGATCCTTTCCCAAGAGTTCTGCTGTCAGTAGGTTTATCTTAGGTGGGGCTGTCATTTTAATTGCATGAAATTTATGTCCAAAGTCTGTTTGCATGAGTGACAAGAACATAATTTTATTGTCTATTCAGTAAGCACACCAGTCAACAATACAAACCAGCTCCTCCTGAAGTCCAGAATACAAAGGTGAAATTACTCATAAGCAAATCCATGGTGATGATGATAGCAAGGAGAAGCGGCAGTGACCCTTCTACACTAGCAGGCATTAGGCTAACAAAGGGAAAAGCAGTGACCAAGTCCTTCCAGTGCAGGAGACCTCAGGGGAAACTGGCATATTCCTGAACACACCATTTCTGGAACTGGTAATTAGGGTTCTTCTCTCCCACCTCACTTCAGCCTACAGTAAGAATAATCCCCATGGGCTCAGCTCCTTCAAGTGCTTAGCTGTTACTGAGATACTTGATACTTAGGTAGCATCATCATGTGTTATCACAATTGTTCTGCTTTAAATATAATACTGCATATTATCATTGCTGTTTCCATGTTGTTTCTTCCAAAATACAAAATATTATCAGCAACGAATTTGTAACCTGCATTAGAAAGCAATAGTTCCCTGTCAATGGCTCACAAAGCCTATTAGATTTAAATTTATTTGAAAGAGCATTCACCTTAAATAGAAACTGATTAAGTAATGAAATTAGTTTCTACTTCAACAATTTCCTTAATAAATTAAATTAGTGAGAAACTGGCAAATATAAAAATAGGGTTCCAGATCAGGCAGAAAGTAAACACAAAAAAGGACCAAGAAAGACCAAGAGAACCTGACAGAAATGGTGTTCCAAACATATAAAAATAATCCCCTCATTTTGTTTTTTCTCCATTAAACCACATCAGCTTTTAATATAAATAAAACATAAAATATGGGATTTTTTTTTTTTTCACTAACCTTCTGAAGCTGTGCCTCCGTGTTACCTCCGGCCCCTAGAAAGACCATACCCAGAGCAGTAGTGACGCTGGCAGGGGAGAAAAAAAGATTCCCTGATGGGTCGTTTTCGTTGAACCTTTTAAGCAGATCAAGAGCAAATCTGCTGTTGGCATTCCGCAGGCTCTCCATGGTTATAGCTAGAAAATAAACAGACAGTGAGGACTCCAGCAAAGATCTTTCAAAATCCTCATCTAACCTTGTATGACCCGTGGAGCAGAATCTGGCTGCAGCTGTGTACAGAAACGGCAAGAATTTAATTGCTAGGGCATTTTCTTAAAAAGAAAAAAAAATTCAGATGCATTAAAAAAATAGTGTATTTCCCCACATTACATATCTTATTACAAATTCCCAATTATATATCCTAATATATAATTCCCAAATATATATCCCCTATCACACTAACTTTAAAGACATTATTTAAAAAAAAATCCCTCGCCTTCTACCTTAAAATGGGAAGTGCATATGCTGACAGGGCTGGAAGTCAGTCTTCCAGCCTCACAGCCCCAGCGCATCCCAGAGAGCCACCTTCCCCATCTTCTACCCAAAAAGAACTCGCTGTGGGGAGATTCGGACACCTTTCTGCAAGCTGCCCGTCTTCACGGCACAAACCGGGGCCACAAAAGGTGTCAGTCTTTCCAAAGGCTTAACCATAGGCTTACCTTTAAGAGGTATAAAGTCCTGCTACCTTCACCAGCCCTCTGTGCCCACAGCAAGCCAGCTACCCTCAGGCTGCAACCCTGCTGCCAATGCACCTAAGTCCCAGCGGGGCTGGAACTTGTGGGCAAGAGAGCCAGGGGGTTTGGCTAGCTGAAGTCGACCTACCGGCTAGCGAAGGCAGAAGGGAGGTGCACAAGAGAATGAGCTTCAGGGCTGGCCCTGGGCAGCCGGAGCAGTGATTCATTTTGGTGAGATGCTCTGGGAGTCTCGGCTCTCGGAGAGGGGTGGGGGGAGCGGTTGGATGGCTGGGACCAAGCGCAGAAACTACCCAAGGATTCCCGGTAGTACCGCACAAGGCTGGGAAACGTTACCACTGCTGGCGCAGCTCAGATTCCTGCCTCTTTCTGCAGCCGGACTTTGGGATTCAGTTGTTATCTAGCTCCTACATGAGTTTTTATTTTACCCGCAGGAATTTGTGCTTTAGTCCCCAGAGACCGGGGCTGCAGCCCGGTAATGGGGCTGGAAGTACTGCCAGACCAGTATTTGGGTAAGTCCCAGCACATTCTTTTTAGCTAAACAACACCATCTGCTTCTACCGCTAAAAAGATCTTTGCGATGTGCTTTTATCTAGCTTAAAACCAAACAGAAAACAATAAAACTAACAAACGAAAAAGCAAACAAACAAAAAAATAGCCAAAATAAATAACCATAAAAATTAAAGCATCACCAAAAATAACCTCAAAGCCAAACACCGATGCAGAAAGAGTAGTTTTACTTTCGCTTACTCCCAGCACCGCACAAGCGTTTCACTTCAGCCGTTTCGCAACCCCAACCCTGAGGGAGAAGGGGAGAAAGGGAGGGAAGGGAAAAAAAAAACCCTACAGGCAGCTTTTCGTCCCGTTATTACACCATTTCACCTGGAACAGGGCTTCCCCTCCCGGAACTTGCCAACCGACCTGCCCGGGCTGCGGCTGAGCGAAGCCGGCAAGGGCGGGCGGAGCTCTCGGCGAGGGCGGGCGGAACCCCGACGGGGCGGGGAAAGGGGGAGATGGGCATTTCCTGAGGGTAATTAAAACGTAAAGAGATTGAACAGCGACTCGATAATGAGAAGTGAGGAGGCCGGGTCGCGCCGATAAGCGGGTCCTGCCCAGTGTGTGAGAAAGGTTTGCTTCGGCCCCCTCCACTGTTAAGGTTCTGTGTGCAGGGTACCATCCCTGGAGACATTCAAGGTCAGGCTTGATGAGGTTCTGAGCAACCGCATCTAGTGCAGGATGTGCCTGCTCACTGCAGGGGTCTTGGACTAGATGGCCTTTGAAGGTCCCTTCCAACTCAACGCATTCTATGATTCTATACTGTGTGGTGCAATACGTTCCAAAAATTCCACATTTAACAATTAATTACAAACAGAGAAAGTGGCTTTACTCAGTATACTGAGATGTAAGTATTGACTATGCACATCTCTCCTCCTGTTAGATTGGGTCAGCTGGTAAAAACAGTTCCCAGCTTTCTGGAAAAAAAAGATCCGAAGGAATTAGTGAATTAATGCAAAAAATAACCTCTATTTGCTTTGAATAATGGCATTCTGGCCTCTGGTATTGCAGAATTTTTGTTGTTGGCAAACAACAAAAATTGGTAGTTAAGTTGGTAGTGAAGGTTGCCCAGAGAGGTTGAGGACACCCCCTTTCTGGAAGGCTGGACAAAGGCACTGAGCAGCCTGGTTAATGGGAGGTGACCATCCCTATGGCAGGAGGGGTTGGAACTAGATGATCTTTAAGGTCCCTTCCAACAAAACTGTTCTATGATTCTATAACCTTTTCCTTAGCACTATAGATGGAAAAAATAAAAATGCACAATTTAGAGCTGAAAAAAAAAATAGAAGAAACTGAGCCCTACAGCAGTTTGCATTCTTTTATTGTCACAGAACAGAAATAACAATACAAATCACTGTTATTAGGAAAGCTATTTTATCCAGGTCTTTGGTACTATACACTTAAACCAACAGTTTCAGACACTGCAAATAGGAAAAGTATAGAATAGCAAAAAACTAAAGCTTTGTTATTTAAACATTGCATAGGCACCATGTGTTTTTTCCATTACATTCTTTGTTAAAGGACTGGTAGGCAGGATGGTAAGTAATAAACCCAGATGTCCTGTGGTGCTAGAACAAGAATCCTCAGCCCCTGAATTCCTTATGAAGACATCTGGGACAAAGGGATCTTCGCCTGTTTGTCCAGTTCTTAGCCAAAAAACCCCAAACTCTGTTTAGTCAAGATGCTTAACAACACGGGAACAGCCTCCTTTCATCTCTAGGAATTTATCATGACATTAAATGGATGAGACCAGAATTAAAAATAATTTTTAATAGGGGATGTGAGGAGAAAGGGAAGGGAGCAGCAACCTCCTCAGAAACAAATTAACTTCCTCCTTTTCCAATGAGAAGTCACTGCCTGACTGTCTGTGGCGTGGCCACAAGAAGTGAAGTGCAATGGGTTACTACAGGAGAGCCTCACTGAGTAGGGGTGGATGTTTTGTTGTAGCAAGAAGTGAGAGCTCCGCATGCAGGTGCACAGGGCAAGAGTGTTGCCCTAAACAGCAGCTGCGGGGTATGTCTAATTGGTTCTGTTACTCAGCTTAAGCCCAAGTTGAAGGCCACAGAAATTCATAGCTAGAAGAAAATTAGTGCAAAAAGAGTAGCCTCTTCATTTTTTTTTTCTTCTTCTCAACAGAGCCAGAATATAATGGAGTAATGGTGGCTCTTTTGTCAAGTCATATTTTTTCTTAGGGAGAGCAAAACTTTCCACAGAACAAAATGCTGCAAGTTTTATTGTGCCGGATGAAGAAGAGGAAGGGATGATTGGCAGTGAAATCTGGAACAATCCTTCCACAGCGGAGCATCATCACTCCTGCTGTTGCAGCTGCTGCTTCAGTGCCTTCTTCGTTGACTTCCACAAAGGACTTGTGGACTACTTCAGAGAGCACCAGCCCGTTGCCAGCTGACATTCCCGAGAAGTCAGCCATCCCCAAGTCAAATGCGTCAGGCATTCCCATGCTGCTCAGAATGGGTTTCAAATCATAGCTTTCTTCCAGTTTAAATTTGGGTAAGGACACTCTAATCTCCGTTGAGTCCATCATTTCAGGATTGATCCAATCCATCAGCTTCTCATACGTAAGTTCTCTTTCCAGCTAAAGCAGAACCCCAAAGTTAAATGAGAGCAGATTTCACACAACACAAAGTGGTGATTACTGTGTTTGTTAACACAGTTCATATATATACACCTTTTTCCCAGGGTTTAAAGAGTCTCAAACTGGAAGTCAAATCCTACTGCTCACTAAAGTTCAAGGCCCCAGCTGAGATCAATCCCACATGCTTTCTGGCAGATACAATAATGATCAGTACCTGCCACATAAAGTTAACTTTTATAAACATGTTATATTGGTAGTGCTGAGGGGTTTTGGTTAGTTTGCTTTTGTGGTTTGTTTTTTTTTACAATGCGCTAAGCAAAGTCACAGAAGAACTGACGCCAATGTCTCACAGGAACCCAAGCCAGTTCTTCTGTATTTTAACCACAGGATCTTCCTGCAGCTTGGCAGGCTGATGAAAAGGCCTGCTCACAATGCCCTTTACAGACAGTGTTATTAGCAGCCTTATTATGTAAATGCCTTGTCCACAACCAGATATGAAATAGCCAGAACTTTTATCACATCTCCACAACAGAAGAGATGCTGCACTTTCTTGTGAGCCTGTTTCCAGGTGGTGGGAAACAGACAACCTGCCAGCTGTTCAGAATAGAAGATCTTTGGGATAAGATACAGGACTTTCTATGAGCTCCCCCTTGCTCTAGATGATGTTCACCATCCTATGCCTTCACCATAACCACAGCTAACCTCTATTTCTGAGGAAGGTCAAGTCTTCCTCCAAAGCCCCTGGCTAAGGAGACAGAACACATCATGACCAGGGCATGACAATCACTTCTGGGGAGGGAGGTGTAGGACACTTCAGCTGGTGCTGAGCACCATTAACATTATAGCTTTGGAACTGAACTGTGATATCAACTCTTCATTGGAAGGGTAAGACTGTCCTTACATTTAGCTCAACTTACACGTTCCAAACCAGTGGATTCATCTTGGATTGCATCCGGAAGCAGGATGATCATACTCAGTTCATTGCCAACATAAGAGAGCTCAAGGATTTTGGTCTGGAAGTCCCCAATATAGGTCATGTTAAAGTGATTTTTCTTGAACATCATCTGCACAGGCTTTGTCTCATTCTAAAAATGAAGAGATGTCAACAGTTAATAGTGACCTAGTATGCTGGTCTCAAAATAGAAACAAGGCATCCAGTTACTCAGGGCATTTTGGAATTTAGCTAGAGAGAACTAACCACATCACACAGTACAACCACATCACTGTCTTTCATAAAGGAAGAGATAAGAAAGAAGGATCCCCAAGATTTATTTCTCTTAGTTATTCATGTGGAAATAGAATCATAGAATAGTTTGGGTTGGAAGTGACCTTAAAGATCATCA
>VZTY01013576.1:15837-93212 GCA_013400935.1 Turnix velox
ATCTTCGTGGCCCTTCTCTGGACCCTCTCTGTGATGTTTTATTTAATGCAAAAAGATAAGGACATGAATTTGGTCACTTTACTGACAAGTGCTGGATAAAGTTGGTCAGATAAAGGGCCCATGCTCCTGGCTTAAAATGAACAGAAAACAGGGCTTCAAGCACTACAATAAAGAGGAATAAAATTATTTTAAAATTATGCTAAAAATGACAAGAAAGTGAGAGCTTTATTTTGAATTCTTAAGTCACATGTACAGAAAGGAGGGGAAAGATTTTTCTTTGCTATTTTATTATTTGCTATCTCCTTCCATGTCACATGGAGCATCAGCTACTCTTGTCTATATCGTTATTTCCTCCTTTTCATTTAAGGGTTTTGCTGTTTTCTGCCTTACTTTCATGAGATAACCATGCAAGGTTTTGGGTAGTTTGTTTTTTGTTTTGTTTTGTGGTTTTTTCTTTTTCAAATAAAGCCCCCTAAACCAATGCCCACAGCTAATAAGGCAGAAATTATTTTGCAGCAGCAATGACACACAAAAAGGATGGAAAATCAAAGAAAAGGTCACACAACGTGTGACAGTCTTACAAAGAGTCCTAAGAAGTGCAGGAGTCAGAAAATGTCCAAGGATGCTGGCAAGGCTCCTGGGATGCTAAAGTAAATCTTTGCTACTGGAAAGATTGTAAAATACCTAGCTTAAAGTTTCAGGGAATTTCCAATTGCTCATTTGAGCCTGCTTGTAGACTTCCAAAGCTTATCAGTAGCTAGTCAGTAGTAGGGGATATACAAACTTAAGCCATTCTGCTTTACAAGCAGAGAGATATTGAAGATGTTTGCCTATCAAAAAGTGACTTTTTCAGGTGAGTCAAGGCAGAGTTCCCAAAACTTACAACTTTCTCCAATGGTCACGTGGATCCCCAAGACTCTGATCTTAAACTAATAACCAAACAAAGACAACACATGTTCAGATGTTCCTGTGTATCTATAAATGTTCTTTGCTGCCTACAACCTAAAGGAATGTTTCTTTTCTTATACACTCCATTTTTATGCTAAAATAATCAAGTTCATTGACTTCTGTAAAGTCATTCACAGCTGTCAAACAGCCTCACAGCTTCACTCAACTGTTTTCTTCTCCTCAGTTCTAAGTTTTTTAACTATGTAGAGGGCTACTTCTCTAATAAACAAGAATAAAAAAGGAAAAAAAGAAGAAATAGAATGAAAGAAATTTGTTGTATTAAAGTTTCTAGAATTAACTAAGGAGGAGGTATAAAGAATTTTATAAAGGCTATCCAAGGTAACCCTGCTTGAATGATTATTCTTTTTCTTACAAACTGCATACATTCATTTCAGAGTATAATCAGCATTTCAGCACATCATACCTTGTTGATATGAAAAGGCATTTCTTGTGTACTGCTTTTGTTGAATTCCTTTTCCCAATTGCCTTTGAAATAGATGGCATTCACCAACACAAGTCTGGTCATTGAATTGACAATCCCCTTCACCAACAGATTCTGAATTTTACCTTTATGACAAATAGTGGGGAGAAAGAAAAAAAATCCCAATTTTTGGTAACTATATATATGTCAAACATATCCAATATAGTATATACTCTATAGTTAATACATTATACGCAAGATAACTATGTACCAAAGAGAGCATAAGCTCAATGCTTGGGGTTTTTTTTTAATCTTCAAAATTGTATCTTGAAATAGCTGTTTAGCCCACCATTAAATACAACAGGGCAATCTGCAAAACACTTACCTTCAGTCCTTTCCTCTACCCAGTCATTTATTTGTTTCCTGGCGTCCTCTGAAGCACCCGCAAAGTCAGTCTGTTCTAGCCCAGCATGGTAGAGTTTTTCAGACGACTCTATAAATGACTGACATGGACATTCAGAACAGATTTTCAGCAATTTACTACCATTCAGCAATGGAAGATTCTCAGACACAACAAGGAAATCTGCCTGCTTTTGTTCCCCAGCTTCGTACAGAGCCATTAAAGTTCACCCCCCTTTCTGAGGGGGGTCCTACAGAAAGGCAGGGGAAGGAATTTTTAATATGATATCGGATGGGAGGACTAGAAACAATGGATGGAAATTGGAGGGGGGTAGATTTAGACTTGACATAAGAAAGAAATTCTTTACAGTGAGGGTGGTGAAACACTGGAACAGGTTGCCCTCAGAGGTTGTGGATGCCCCCTCTCTGGAGGTGTTCAAGACCAAGCTGGACAAGGCACTGAGCAGCCTGATCTAGTGGGAGGTGTCCCTGCCTATGGCAGGGGGGTTGAAACTCGATGATCTTTAAGGTCCCTTCCAACCCAAACTATTCTATGATTCTGTCTGACATTTTCCTAATAGGTTTTATACAACCTATTTGAACTAGAAATTGTCCACCATGTGCTATTAAGTCAAATGGCTAGAAAGACCAACACAACTTTATTGAGAATAATGTCTGGCTTTTAGAGGGTTCTTCCTTCAGTGATAAAACATGATTTTGCAAACTTCTCTCTACACAAATTTTGTTGCTAAATCTCACAGACTAATAGAAAACTTTTAGTTCAGAGACGGAACTGACTTTTCTTAGTGAGGAAAAACATGCCTTGTCCCTGGTTTAATATAGTTAGATCTTTTTTACACAAATGCATAGTTTCAGAATATGATCTGTGTAATTCTTATCTACTGCACAACTGAAACAAAAGCACGCTTCACAAAAAGTATCAGTGTAAATAACTCCTGGGGAGAAAAAAAAATAACCTTTCATCTTACTGCAACTAAAGAATATACTGTGTAGCACACAGTATGTATTACCTTAATTTAGATCATCAAATAAGAAAAGTCTTTATCTGATAAAAGAAGTTTTAAGAGTCAAGCACTCATTTTAGAGTATGTTCTCTGGATGACTTGCATAGCAGAAAAACTACAAAATATTGACCATGCTGAAAAGCAGTAACAATTGTTTTTCTCATATTTATGCACAATCAAGGGAACATATCAATCATTTCTCCACAGTGATGGATTTTACAATGTGCTAGTTGTGAGTTGAGATCATAAGCCATCTTCACAAAGCCCAGATATTGGACTTTGGCACAATCAATCTCACTGCTTGGCCTCAGCCTAGAACATCTGGAAAGTAAAGCCTGCCTTTGGCCTCCAAGGAAAGCAGGCAACAAGTACAATATACTAAAAACCACCACACGTATTTAATTGTTACTTACTGGGAGAAACTCAAATGTCTTTTCTCCAAAAAGTCGGTTAGCTGTTCTCAGTATATATTTGGTGTCTGGATTGTTAATTTCAGAAAGAAGTGATTGATACTCTTTGTGAGCACCCTCATCTCTGTTCAGAGAAAGTACCTGTAGAGAGACAAGCATCCTCAGTGGAGTCCATCCCTTTGCTTAACTCACTTACTTCAGCTCAACTATTTCTTTACTTTAAAATTACTTAGGAGTTTAAGAACTGTTACTTGAAGCCAAAAGATTTGTCATCACACCTCCCATCTAAGACTTTATCATGCAAGTCCCATAGAATGCGCCCAACCCTAAGTAATAAATTAAGGTGCAGAAGTGTCACCAGGAAGGAATTTCTTTACTCAAGCCAAGCATCAGAGAAGGTTGGCTGAGGTTGGAAAGCACCTCTGGAGGTCACTCACCTGCCTCCTGCTCAATCACCACCATTTGCAGCTAATAGCCAAGGACTGAATCTAACTGAATTCTGAATATCTCCAAGTTTGGCAATAATCCAATAATGGATAAACATTTATAAATGAAAACAAGATCTGTGTTTTACTCCTCTTTTACTTTGCAAAAGAGGTAAGCATAACAACAGGAAGACCAACTACACATTTAATTCTGTCAATTAGATGTGTAAGAAAATACATCAAGTGGTACTTGCCACCTAAGCAATTAAAAAAAAAACCTAGCCAAGCTGCAGCTACCATTTTAACATACGTAGAGGCTGGATTTCTAGTATTTTTTTAATGTGTCTGGCTACATTTTCAAATCATGTGTAGTCTGATATCAAGCCCAAAGAAGATACAAGAAAATATTATGTAACTAGAGATTTATCAAACCTACAAACCAATAGGTACATCCGAATGACATCCTGAAGGAAGATCTCTGTCTTAAAAAACAAAACCACAAAAAACCCCACACAACAAATCCCAGAAACCTCTTAATTTCACGCTGAAGGAAGCTTCCCCTACAAAAACTGTTTATATACATACCAAAAGGAGATCTCTGCTTTAAGACCAGAATGACATTAGTTTAATCTAAGTGCAGGTCATATGAATGATACAGACCGGTTGTACCTTTACTCCCAAATTTATTACACTGAATTTGTTTAGACATACCTTTGCTATTTGGGCTTCAGTGTTACCTTTTGCGCCCAGCAAAATCATAGACAAAGCAGAAGAAATACTAAAAGGTGAAAAGAACAGATTCTGCCCGCTTTTGATCTCACACAGCTTTCTTAGGAGGTCAAGTGCGAAAGTGGTATTTGCTGCACAGATGCTGTCCATGGTTCAGAGCCTGGGGGATAAAACACAAAACAGGAAGGGCTCAAATCTATTTGAGTATCATTGATTATTTATTTGCATATTCAAATTTATTTGAAACTTGGGAATTTATTTTTGTCTTCTAAACTTCCCAGTATGAACTATGCAGCAAGAGCCATAATTAATCTAGTAATTATCAAGTCACCCAGTGGAACAAGTACCTTAAATACCCGAGTTTAGGGATTGTTTGATTTTTTATTTCAAACACCTTCCTGTAACAGAGACAGCAATTCCCACTGACGTCAATAGACTATTCACAGGTTAAACAGTCTTTTCAGACTATTATATACATTTTCTTCAGGATTTATTCAAACAAGTCTCTTTTGACTTCACAAAGAGAATAATTTGCTGTTATAGGAAAAAAGTGAGGCATCAGAATGGCAGAATTTAAAACTCTTACCTTCTCTAAGTCTATATATCTTCAGAATTACCTTCAGCTTAGTCCTCTCTGTGTGTATGCTGTGTTTGAAACCTAACAGCCAGTCCGGGAGAATTCAGCAGAATGACTGGATCTACAGGATTACAAGAGAAAAGAAAGAAGTTATTGGTCAGCATGACAACTCACCATCATTTCCTGCTGCAGTACAAAGATGAATGTCAAAGTCCATTTCAACTTCCTTTTTGATTGGCTACAACACTGAAACACATACAATAGGAAACTTCATGGTACACACACACTTGAACATGTGGAACTTGATGCCTGTCACTCTACATGCACAAGCTGTGTAGGCAGTTAACTATCGTAAGATTAAACCACACAACTACAAATGGAGCAATAAATACTAGATTCTGGAGTTCACTGCAGATATGCATCACCAGACATCATAAGATATCGGCTGCTAATGAAGGTTTCTGTGTTCTGCTTTTCCCCAAGGCAGTGCCTAGTGTTGGTATGCTGCCACAAAATACAAAACCAACACCCAAATCACTTTACTAATTCATTATCTCAAACAAATATGCAAAGAGAACAAGCTTCCGCATGCATGGTTTTCCACCTAAGAAATTTCTTACTAGTAGCAGCTTTGCAGTAAACAGTCACTTTTCTTCTGTTTCTCTTCTCCCATAACCAAAATATTAAATCAAAAGGGCACACGGAGATGAAAACAATCCTCCAGTTCTCTCTGAAACAGGTAATTTAAGCAAAGGACAGCATAAGGAGGAATCACTTAGTGTTTTCAGTTCATGTTGATTACAATGAAGACTAGTTTTCCAGTTGTCCTATACCTTTTAGATTTCTTATCAAGCTTTTTGACCTGGAGATCAAAATGCACAGGAACAACAGCAGCAGCAGCATTACCTGAAAAGCTTTTGTAGGGCTCGTATGACAGACAAGAATTTAAAGACAGAAGGAAGCAACTGGCAGTGGTTTGCCTACCTGAAAATCAGTGCATTTAACCAAATTAGAAGTAATATTTAAATAGCTGGGCACAAAGCTAGGAGTTGGATCTGCAGTTACTCATACTTTTCCTGCAGCTCATGACTAACAACGTAACTACTGATACCCCACTCAGCAGGGGAGTTTTGGAGACAACGGAATGACTGCACCTTAAGGAACAAGATGGATTTGTCAATAAACTGTTTGCTTGAAAACCCTTGGTGATCAGAGGGTTTGTCCTGTAGGTCAGTGGTACTCCTGCTCAAGAGTTTTCTGAATATCCTGATCCTGTCTGTTCCTACCTCAATGGATTTGAAGCACAGCCACCTATGCTTTGGGACAGACTTCATGAACAAGAAGGCTGTGTCCGGATTAAGCAGCCGATACAGCGTTTCTCCCAGCTACGAGAGTTCTGCTATGGGAGGAACCTGGCTAGAGCTGGACACATCTCTTCCCCAGCCTGTGACCCAAGAGATAAATCCCACCAAGACCACGGCATGGACTAGCTCCTGGTATATGGCGCTGCCTCCTCACCTAGGCGCAGCCGCAAGCCGACTGCTTCAAACACAGGCAGAAGGAAAACGCTGGGCGATGAGCATCGAAAGATGCCCATCTCCACAGAGGCAGCAGGCATTCCTCTTCCCGCCCCCTCAACCCTCGGGGCGCTTTCTTGAGGGAAAGAGGAGTCATTTCGGAGAGTCGGGAGTGACGTTAAAACACTTTCAGGGCAAGATCTCCGACAGCTCCGGACAGCGGCTCCCCCGCTTCGTGCATCTCAGGGGGTGGGACGCGGCGGGACGCGGGCAAGGCATCCCCGCCGGCCGCCTCCTTGCCACCGCCAGCTCCGGGCCCCAGGAAGGGCGGAGAGGGACCGGGAGGAGCCCCCAGGACAGCTGTCGCCACCCCAAAACGCTCGGCCACAAGAAGACGAGGGCTTGGCATTCGCCTGGGCGTCGCCCTGGGGAATGGAGAGCTGAGACCCTCCTCTGGCCCCGCACAGTGAAACGCAGTCAGAACTCTGCATTGCCGCGGTACCCTCCTCAACTCTACAAATAGAAAACATTCCCTACGCACCGCTGTAATTCCCACCTACAAGAAGCCAGAAAACCACGCCACCAAAGGGAGGGGGGTGGGACACGAATTCTAGAGAGAAAAAAAAATAAAAGAAGCAATGTCATGTCGCCTCCACTTCCTTATTAAAAAACCGCAAACTTCCGGTAGAAGACACCTACAGGACAGCGCAGTCAGCTCACTCACCCCAAGGGGAACGGTTTCCCCCTCCACCCGGGCACGGCCCCACCTTCCCTCTCCCCGGAAGCATCACCAAGCTGCGGGAGAGGGATAGGGGAAGCCGCGCCCCAGGCTTTAGGCAAAATGGCCGTTTGGCCGCTGTCACCGTGCCGGCGAAGAACCGCAGCCCCGGGGGGAAAATGGCCGCCGCCCACCTCCATAGGAAAGCTTTACGGGCTTCGCACTGCCTTTTTATCTCGGCGAGCTTTGCTCGGCCACTGCCGCTGAGTTTTCCGTTTCTGCCTCCCTCTGGTGGCAGAGCTGACAGAGGACACCATCAGGCCGTGAGGGCTTATTAATTTTTTTATTTTTGAAGTGCGAGGGGTTGTTAGGAATGAAAGTGAGGTGCTACTGCAGCCAGAGACCATACAAGCTTAGCCCCCTTCTCGTGTACCTGAAGGTCTGAGTGAAAAAAATATCCCTTGTATATTCTTTAATATGATTTTTTGGGTGTTTTTTGTTTGGGTTGGGTTGTTGGTTTTTTTTCTTTTTTTTAATAGGGGAATGTGAGCATTGTGAAGCAGCCAGTTGAGGTGATGAAGACTTACAGATGGGATGTGGATGAAAGACGAGGAAATGGTGGCACATGGAGGGTAGGGGGGTCTACCTCCAGCTGTGAAGCAAGGATCTAACTAATGGCAGACTAAACAGGAGCTGGGTCTAATTGCCATGAGGTGAGAGTAAGTCCTAAGACCAGAATCCAAGACCAGAATCTAGTAGTGCATGTGAGGAGGCTGCCTGTGTTAGCTTACATCCATGCGTGCCACTATGAGGGAAGGGATAGAAATGCCGTAGCTGATAGGGGTTAGGGGACAGAGTTACCCTGCACGAAAGTGACAGCCAGGATTTCTCTATGGATGGAGGGTATCATGTGCCTCCCACTGCACTTGCTGCCCCGTCAGAACAGGAGAGAAGAAGAGGAGGAGTTGTGGGCTGTGTGATGGAGAAGGAGTTCAGGTCTCACTCATCCTAGTTGCGGCAGGAGTTTCAGGTTTTGGCATTTACCTCTCAGCTGGCAAGTTAATGTCTCCTGTTCTGCAGGGCAAGACTAGGGTGAGCAGAATCTGCCAAAAAAGAGGATGGTTTGGGATTTGTTGTGTTTGATGAAGAAGAGGAAGGGGTGGTCAGCTTTAAAAGTCATTGCTGGTACTTTTGATCTCAGAAGTAGAACACCTGTGGCAGCTGCTGCCTCAGTACCTTCTTCATTGACCTCCACAAAAGCTTTGTGAATAACTTTCGAGATGAAAAGATCCTTCTTAGCTGACATCCCCGTGAGGTCAGCCTGAACAGGGTCAAAAGCATTTCTTATCCCCATGCTGCTCAAAGTGGATTTAAGGTCATAATACTCTTCCAGCTTCAACTTGGGCAGATACAGATCCACTTCAGCTTTTATCATGCTGTCCGGTTGGGTCCAGTCAGCCAGTTTGCCATAGGTCAGCTCTCTTTCCACCTGCAATGAGTAAAATCAGGTTCTCAATGCCTGACTTACACCCTGTTTCCCGAACTGTCAGAGTGATTTGGTTGGGGTTTTTTTCTTTTTTTTTTTTCCTGGTTAAAAAAATACTGCTTTTTTTGCACTTGCTTTGTGAATATATAGATAACTTCGCTCTTAGAAGTGGTAAATAAATGGAACACATAGAACCTGAGGTACAAGTAAAAAGATGGTTGCCCTGATCTATTTAAAATCTGAAACTGGTCATTCATGGCTGTTGATGTCTTCTGGGTCAGGGTATTCATCACGTTTTTCAAGAAGCCTCACCACAAAATATCACATGCAAACCCAGCCTGAACATGTCATAAAAATGAATCAGTGCATCCCTTAGAAGACGCTTCTAGAACAAAGTGAATGAGATTTGGCCCTCTCTTTCCTTGTGCTAATTCAGCAACAGAAGAGGGGGCACAAAATAGGCGAAGACAATTGTATGGGCAGACTTTTTAGATGCATCCCAAAGTAAAACTGTTTGTAATGTTACCATATGCCCTGAATCCTAAGCTCGGAAGTCATAGTGTTAGGCTTTATGAAACAAAGCATGCAGACATCACAACCTATTCTAGTGTGATTTTGAAGCTCATTCTTCCTTTCTCTTTTCATCTGTTTCTGCTACTGTCTCATAGTGTTTGTGATGCAACAGTAAGTCAGTTTTACCAGCTCCAGACCGGTGGTGTTATCACTGATATCATCTGGCAGGAGAATGAACATGCTAAGTTCATTTTTCACATATGGCAGCTCAATGATTTTGAATTTCATGGTTGGTTCATAGAATATCAAAAACGTGTCTTTCAGAAACATCATCTGTACTGGTTTAGTCTTCGTCTGTGAAAAAATTCAGACATAAAAAAGTGTTATTTCATTCCTTAAAATGGATGATAAATGTCTTCATTTAAGTGAAACAAAAATTCTTTAACAGGTACAAGACTCAGCAGTATTTGCATATGAAATACCCTTTTATTTGGACAGTATCACATACAAACCCTTTTCTAAGTCATTGGGATCTTTAAAAAACAATATATGTGAACACATGATGTCTGACTGCTGACTGAATCACACATAATACATTTCTCATTTTAAAGCAAAGGGATTAGCTTGGATAACTAATGAATTGTTTAATATTTTCTCCCACATATTATATTTTTGTATTTAGGACCATATTTTCTGAAGGCCTGTACTGGCTTTTCTTCTTTTCCAAAATACAGAGGAACAGATTACCAGCTCAAATAGGATTACCCAGTAGTCTCGTGGACTCCCCTATGATGTATTATGTTCACAGAGCATTTACTGATATATGCACACTGTTATTTGCACTTCAATGCAAAAGTTGTCCATTTACAGGATTTGTATAAGGTACCCAGTGAATTAAATTTGCTCTGTACACATGTGTTGTACAGCAGCAGCTGAAAGAGAAGTGAGAAGCTGTGAGAGAAGCAACTTTGCAGACACCAGGGTTAATCAGGAAGGAGGGAGAGGAAGTGTTTCGGGCACTGGAGCAGAGATCCCTTGCAGCCTGTGGTGAAAACCATGATGGTGCTGATAGCTGATCCCATGCTAGAACAGGTGGATGTGCCCTGAGGGACAGTGCAACTAAGGAGAGCCTACCCAGCAACAAGGACCCCTGACCCTGTGGAGATGAGTCCACTCAGGAGCAGGTTTTACTGGCAGAACCTGTGACCCTGCAGGTAACTCAAGCTGGGCCAGTCCATTCCTGAAGTGCTGTACACCACAATAATGACCCATGCTGGAGTACGTCTTGAAGGGATGCATCCTGTGGGAAGGACCCATGCTGGACATGAAGAACTGCATCCCGTGGGAGGGTCCCCACATTGAAGGAGGGGGACATTTGTGTGAGTAGGAAGGGGTGGCAGGAACAATGTTATGAACAGACCACAAGCCTCCTTCCCTGCCCCCTGAATTACTTTGGGGTATAGGTAGAAGAGTTGGGAGTGAAACAGCCTGGGCATTTTATAGAGTACCACTCTAGTATTTTCTCTTTTGTAAGGCCTGGGAGGCAGGTGTTTTATATTCAGACTTACTTCTTATTATCCTACTCTGGTTGATTTGCAATAAATTTATTTGCCTAATTCAGTGTGTTTTGCCCAAAGTGGCAGCTGGTAAATAATCCCTCAGTCCTTATCATGACCACAAGCTTTTTGTCTTATTTTTCTCCTCCTTTCTTGTTGATAGAGCAGCTTGGTGGGCCCCTGGCAGGCATCTGAGTTCAGCCCATCACAGCTACGTACATCTAAAACATGTAGTGTAGGTTTCAGATACACAGACACATTATCAACACAATCACTTAAATTATGTGGCATACAAAAGGTGTTTGCACTTGTAACCTCTGTCAGACAAGATATATGCTTCCACTGACAAATAATTTTGCCTGTCTTTGACACAGTCCAAAAATATGCAGGCGGTCAGCTACTGTGAATTGTCAGGGCATGATGGCTTAAATACTGTTAGCTCAATAGGGTGCCTTCATACTCTGAAAACATCAACCTTATGCACTCAACTGAAATGAATAACCTCCGTGAAAATTCCCCCCGAGGTTTCAGGCAACACCCAGGGTGTGTGAAGGAAAAACAGTTGGTTCAGTTTCATTGATCTCAGAGTACAGATTGCCTCTTGAAAGCAGAAAAGAGACTTAGGTGTACAAGGAGTACTCTCAGAAGCAGATTGGTCCCTCTTGACAATGAGATCTTGGTACTTAAGATAATTCCCTCTAACTGCATTGTTCACAAGGGTTATGATACTGAGCAGCTATTAATTAAAGTGAAAATCCCATTCTCTCTGATATGCATAAAAAAGATAATGCTGACTTGTTTTCATAGTTGCTATTCTCACTGAGTTGATGCCATGTGCCCAGCTATGAGCAATGTTGCTCAGAGGTTTCTTGCTCTTCAGTAATAGATGTTTCAACAATAGACACAGAGGAAAGGAGTTTACCTTGCTCAGTCTGAAGGGCCTCTCAGAAGTATTATTCTCCAGAAATTTCTTTTCCCACTTTCCTTTAAAATAGATGGCGTTTACTAAGACCAATACAGTATGAGAAGTGAGAGATCCTGCAGGCAGCAAATCCTGGATTTTCCCTTCAAAATCAGACAAAAAAGGACTGTTATTCCAGTGTGACTCGGTGTAACTTACTGATTTTGATTGTGCCTTCTTTGTGCCTACCTATCTAGCAAAAATGTTTGCTTTAGGGAGATCCTTGTCCATATAGAATCAGAATCATAGAATAGTTCAGGTTGGAAGGGACCTTAAAGATCATCAAGTTCCAATCCCCCTGCCATAGGCAGGGACACCTCCTGCTAGATCGGGCTGCTCAGTGCCTTGTCCAGCCTGGCCTTAAAAACATCCAGAGAGGGGGCATCCAGAACCTCTCTGGGGTATATTTTTCGTTGTATACATATCATAAAAATGGCTATGCATTGGGGTGTTTTTTTTGCAATTACAACTTAAAAATTATAACTTGCAGTTGTAAGTCACATTAGGAAATGGGTAAAGTGGGTAAAGTGAAATACCTAGGAAGTTCTGTAAAGTTGGTTGCAAGCAGTTGAAGACTATGGAGGTAGAACCCTCAATAATCAGAGCAGAGCTACTTGGTTACTACCTTTGTTCTCTCTGAATAGAAGCAATTCAGAAGGGGGTGCAGTGTGAGGAATCAAGGGAAAAGGCCTCTTAAGGAGAAAGTTAGATTTGAAGAGAGGCATGCTTCAAGCTATTGAACTGCGCTTTGCTCATGACATCCCTTCAGTTCCCATCTTATATGGATCCTTGTCTGCAGGAGCAATAAATGCAGAAAAGAGAAGCCATCTGAGTGGTACTTACTCTCAGTTTTATTTTCAACCCATGAATTGATGAGTGCTCTGGCTTGTTCTGTAGATGTCTTAAAGTTTACAGCTTGTGGCTTTGCATTGTAGTAGCTTGTAATGAGCTGTAAGAATTTCTGAAAGATAGAATTGGAAAATGTATCCTTATTTAATTAACTCTGAGTTATAAAAATGCAGTCAACAGACTGCACAATCTTGTAATACATAAAATACAATTTGCTTGAAAAGGGGTAAACCTTAAAAGAAGGTCTGATAGATTCTCCTCTGCTAAACATTAAGTAAAAACTGATTGGACTCAGTCTTGAGGAAACTGACACTTCATTTTTTGTGTTTGTAATCCAAAGCACAATTTTGTGATTGTGAAATATCCCATGAGTCAAACATTCTTCAGAATTTTTATTTTAATTTCAAAATGGCATACTATTTCAATACTTTCTTCCTGCTAAATGATGTAGAGTTCAGTACAAGAATAGCCTTATACAAACTTGAAACAAGGCTCTTAGTTTGCTTCAGAGTTGAGGAGCCTGCTAAGAGTTTGTGAGGACAACAGAGGATGTGGTATAAAGGGAATAAAATCATGTTAGAAATGCAGAATTGATGTTTTCATTGCTGTCTGCTGTTAAGCACTTCATGGAGATACCCAGCAGGGAATTCTCTAGATTCTCTGCAAAACATAGATTATGTGCATGAGATTATGGAGAAAATCAGTACGGAAACACTCAGAAGATCAAATTAATAATTACTCTGGAGATCAAAACAAGATTCAAGATCAAAGAGCAGAAATCTCATGCAAGAAAACTTCCCAAGAAACTGGAAGATGATTAACACAATGTTAGCTTTAAAAATATTTCAAGAAGCATCAGTACCCAGCCTACCTTGTTCCCATAGACTTCCCAAACTGTTGACTGCTATTAGAGACAAATGAACCTCTTGTCTATGGAAGGCCAAACCCGTTTGTCTGTCCTCATGTTCTCACTAAAACCACAGTACAATCTTTTGGATAATTTCTGTCATCAATTTTGCCAATCCCTCTCAGTGTAAAAATATCCAAAGTAAAAATGTTCAACTCACAGGCAGAAAGGGGTAGGTCTTTTCCTCATACAGCCTGTTGGCACTCTTCAGCAGGTAGGTGCTTCTGGGCTTGTTGATGGCAGACAGGAGCTCTTTGAAGCCAGAGTGGATTTTTCCAGATTGCTTGTGTTCAGGATCCTTGGAAAGACAGACCAATTTGTATTTTTTTTTCTGTCTGAAGTGTTGCACCTGCTGTGGTTGTTTAAAATGCCTAGGTAGAGGCATTTTAAAAATGGAACTCTTTTTTTTTTTTTAGTTTGTTCCATTTTTGCAGCACTGTGTATAACTGGGCAAATTATTTTCTGTCTGTAGGAGAGTGATGTGTTTCTGCAGTGTGGTGTAGGCCTTTGGAGACATGAGCTGGTGGTGCACTCAGGAAGTTTAATCCCCTCATTTCAATTATGGTGGATCCTAATTTTAAGTTTCACAAAGAGTCATTAAAGCTTTAGAGTAGGTGCTCTATTCTGACAGGCGCGAATGTCAAGGCATTATGAACTTACCAACTGCCCAGATTTTATCTGTTTCACATTTGGATTCTGGAGAAAGTTTGGCCTCAATGTCAATGCTGATGGTGCTAGGAAGTATGAGCTTGCTTATCAGGTGTTGCCTCACTTACTGAAGAATAAGCTGCTACCTGTCATCTACTCCCCAATGGATCCAGTCTCCACCTCCTCCATGGCATATACCATACCCTGCACATAAAGCACTGAGAATCTGTGCATGGTGAATTGTCATAAGGCTGGTCAGGCAACATTCATTTCTCTAGTCTTTTCTCACCCATGCTGAGATCTGGGCTGCTTAAGACCACTCGGGAAGGAATTCAGTAGCCAGCTGACACAGGAAAACAGATAGAGAGGAGTTTGCAAGAGGACGGGAACAGACTGAAGAGGTAATGGAGAGAAATGGCTGAAGGACCAGATTAAGCAGAGTTTAGTGCAACTCAGAAAAGTCATTGAGTTGCTAAAGTGAATGTGGAAGATGTGAAGATTTGTCACCCTCTGTCTAGAGAGAGGTTGACATGACCTCTTCCTTTTATTTACAGCTTGTTTAATCTTGTTTCTTTGAGTTTTCTTTTAGTTTCTGCACTTGAGAAACATGGCTTGTTTGAGTTTACAAGCCTTTTGGTGTTTAGGGAGGTCATTTGATGAAAAATATCTGGGCAGTTCCTTGTGGTTCAAGTCTCTGGGGAGCTAATGAACAAGGATGAACTGGCATGCCTGAGCTTAAAGAGGAGTTTTATTTGCCTGATGTGTATATGCATGAAAAAGGTGGAATGGAGTTTGTTGGGCAGGGCTGGGTAAAGTGTAAATACAGGAGCATTTCACTATAGAAAAAATACCTTGAAGCTAATAAGAGATAGAATTGTCATAAGCATGTTGGGGCAATTGCTTTGTTGATATTGCCATAGACCATCTAAAAACAAGTAAGACAGTATTAGGGCCAATCAAAATGCTATCAGTGTCTCATTTCTGCTTTTGAAGATCTGACTTAATGAATTTTATGGTAACTTTATCTGCTTGCTCAGTCTTTTTGTATAGAGTTCTTTCTGAAGTAAGACAGTATATACTGATATACTGAATATACTGAAAAATATACTGAAGGCTAAAGCAGTAGTTGTGATAAACTATTCCTTTCTCAGAGATTTTTTTTTCTGTAAATCTCTGTTGTAATAAATACCATCTTTCTTTTCTTTGGTCTCCTTGGAGAAGGCGTTGTCTCAGATGAACCTTCTTCTGCAGTCTGGTTAAAATGAAGAACCTGTAATGATGATAAAGGTTCATAAAGACAGTTTGTTTTTTGATAGTAAATGTGCCCAAGTGTTAACACAATTGTGTTAGTTTTCTATGGTAATTCACCAGTCATGCCCAATGACAGTCTATTAAAAGAGGACTTTTACTGAGAACAGGACTTTACTCTTGATTTAGTCTCTAACCGTGTCATTATTGTACAAATTGTAGTAAAATTTAGTGCTTAATGATAGGTCAATATCATGACTCAAATATGAATTTATTTAGATAAATAGATGGTTCATGCTTGGGTACATGGAATTTATTTTCAGATCATGACCACGCACAACAAAGAGCAAGCATAGTGTAGTTTGGAATCTTGTTACTGGGACAGAACTGTAAAAATTTAAATTTGATGTAAACTAAAGGAGTACAAGACTGAAAGTACTTCTTCTTAAGTAGCCAGAAGTGAAATAGTACTTTCAGTACTAACGTGTCTCCATTGTTCATAGGAGGATTACCATATTTAGCTGCCAGCTGTGTCACAAGCAGAGGTATTTGTAGTGCTTCTGTGCAGCCCTACCCATGTTGAGGAGAGCTTACTAATTTTGATAGGCAGTTTGAGTAAACACTGCTTCTAGAACCAGCTGAGGTCTGGAAGTACTAATTTTCTCCCAGGCATTCATTCTAGATTATCTTTGCTCCTTATTAATTTTGGTATTAAAGCTGTCTCTTTATAACTATTTGAGCCCTATATCAGGTGAATTATTCTGTTCAGAAGGCAATTATAATAAAAGGCAGAGTTCCAAGCAAGACCTCTCATGCCAACAAGCTTCCCTCTGGCAGACCTCCAGGACTGCTGACAGCTTGAGTGAGGTTATTTCCTGTACCTAATATTATCACAGGTCATTGTTCTCCCATGTTACTCCCTTCTGTTCCACAATGGCTGAAGAATAATGCATTTTATATTGGAATCATCTGTAAGGTGATAGATACATTACTAATTTCATAGCTTACCTCAGCCATCTGGGTTGCAGTCTCACCTTTTGCACCTAGGTAGACCATGGCAAGAGCAGTTGCAATACTCCAAGGGGAAAAGAAAATGTTTTGGCCTTTGGAGGTTTCATTCAGCTTTTTGTAAAGATCTAGAGTAAAGCTGTTGGTTGCCACAGAGAGAGATTCCATTGCTACAGCCTGAAACAAATGAGTGTCAGAGAGAGGTAATAACTTTTTGTCAACTTTAAAAAAAAATACAAAGTCAGAGTAGGAGATTATCAGCACCCTCTCAAATAGAGTGTGAGAGTGTCCCTGTAATGAGTAGAAAATACTCCATAGATACCAAGTACAGAGAGCTTATAGATTTGTTCTTAAGACCTGTATTATTTCTCCCTTCCCCATCCTCAGTGTGCTCAGCCTTTTTATGTTTTCATCATCAGATAAGCTAGAAATGTTGTCAGATCGGCTGGAAATGTTTTAACAAACCAAATTTATTTCAAAAACCCACTTGCTTAAGTCTCATAGAATTATTCATACATAAAGTATGAGTGAAACTGAACAAATTCTCACTGTGCTTTTTTGAGCTTTGTATCTATTTCTTTAAACTTCCTCTGCTATTATTTTCTGCTGAATAAAGCACAGTGGATTCAAGTAATTAACTTCATACATCTTGAAGGCTACTAGAGATCTGTATATTTTTCTAAGTTCTTGATGTAGGTAAACTCACACTTAAATTCTGTAGCTGTATTTGTTAATCACTCTTCAAGTAAATTCTTACATACAACCCCAAGTAGTTCCTTTTTCAAACAACAAGAATTTTCCCTGTTTTTCTGCTGTCTGCAGATTTTCCATCCTTGTTCTGCTTCTTTTTCTGAGCATGTTTTTACAAGATAAAACCAAAATAAACAATAAACCCCAGCCCAGGGGGGGTTTCCATATGTGGCTCTAGAACAAACCTGACCTTCTTATGAGCACATTTTAGATCAGTCTAATACTGCTGGCTAATATTAGGATAGACTCGGAAATGTCTGTTTTTTTCACTGATACAAGGACTATTAATCCAATAAAGTTAGTGTGAGATGGCATCAGGTGAAAGATTAAGCATTAGATGAACAAAACCAACCAGACCTTTAAATCCATCTTCACCCACAATTTATATGCATAAATCAAAAACCACGGTCCTCAAAGCCAGCTGCCATGCACAGTCAGAGGAGGCCCAGAGCCTTAAGTATCCTTGAGTTTGGATTTCAAAGCTTCTCAGGTCTCCACAACTGCTTTGAAGCATTCTCAGGAGTGCTTTAGGGGGGAATGTACTGCAGCCTACCTCATACCTAAGCATGCTGAGAACCTTTGAATCAGATCTCTCTTACTGCTGTGCTTGGAGATTCTGGTACTCCCAGAGCATATCTAAGGAACATGGCTGAGCTGGAAGTTTTTGCCTGAAGAATTTCAAACCCATATAATCGATTTATTGTTCCCAGAGAGTATCTGAACTGAATCTGCATGGAGCAATCAAGCATTCCTCAGGTTGAGAGAGCTAATATGTGTGTGTTCCTGTCAGGCTCATTGGTGTATTAGCCCCTTCAGTCATCTAGGAAAGCAAAAAAGTATGGATGCCTGAGTCAGTAACTACTGGATATTTTAAAAAGCAGAGATTTGAGCCAATACATGCTGAGCATCCAATACGCTGCTACACAGTCTTGCTGTTTTGTGGTTCAGTTCTAGGATCAGGAATATATTCTCTCCATCCTGTTCTCACTCTTCCTTCCTAAATCAAATGTTAGCCTAGTAGTTAAGGCACCCTTAAGGTTTTCCCCAGCCCGGACTTGTGTTCTCACTACTGTGCCTTGGGACTGTTTTTTTTCCCAATGACTACACTTTGAACCAAAAACCAAGCACTCCTTCCCCTGCACAACTTTTAAGCTAATATTTAACTGCTCAGTTCAAAAGAAATCAACTTGAGTTTTTACAACTTCCAAGGTAAAGCTGGCTATTTTGACATGAAAATTTACACTACCTGAAATCCTGAGGGAGAGAAGAGTCTTGAGATCTGTCTTCAGTCAAGATCTATAGTGGTCTGTGAAGCAATGAATACTTTTGGAAGTGTAGAAATGTTTACACCTCCCTTTTCATATCTACATCCTCTTCTTGTATGTTCCCTCATTTGCAGTCTTCTCCTCTCTATGATCTACTTGCAGAAATTAGAGAGAGAGAGATCTTCTCATTTCAAGGCCACAGTTAGTGGGTATATGTCCTGAAACATGAAAGCCAGGTGTCTTCCACAGGTGTCCTCCACAATCTTGATGTTTCATCTGCAAAAATATTGCAGAAAAGGACTGAGGCAACCCACACTGGCAAAGGACATGTTGAAATAATTTTACAGCTTCTTTTGTTTTTACTCTACAAAATGAGACAATGAATAGAAACTGATCTCAAAGATACAGCTCAAAGGGAATATTGAATATTAAAATGCACTGTTGGTCTCATTCATCCTGTGGTCAAATTTGAAAGGGGAAGGATTTGACTGCTTGTGTCCTTCAGGCCACATAAAGCCCATATTTTTGGTGTTTTTAAATATTTATCCTCTTCTGTTTCTCCAAGTAGATCACAAAGGAGTCACAGAAGATATTTACACTATCATCTAAAATAATTGGACTCACTTGAACTGCTGGATATTGCTGGATACTGCTGCTGTATTGCAGTAGAAAGTCAAACAGCAGAATGTATAAAAATGGTGATCAAGAAAAGTATGATCTAAAACAGTTACAAGTACACAAATGTTTTACCGTAAACCAGTGTAATTAGCAATTCTGCTGTTTTCCTCTACTTTTATCTTTGTGACTTACCTGAATTGATGACATTTTCTTTGTCTTTCCTGGTGTGTTTATAGTTAGTTAGGAGTGGCCTCTGCCTATTAATATGATACTTGCAGAGTAAACCAATTATCAGAATGTAGTTAATTTATACAGAAAAAGGACCAGTCTAAAAGTACAAGTGTCTGTTTTGAACCAGTATTACATTTTTTTGCTTGTATTTACTTTGGATCATACAAAGTTTCACAGTGATGTATGTGCCTCCCTTTTTTGTTTTTAAGTGTGTGAAGTTTTTTGCACCTGGAATATCCATCTTGTTTTCTTGCTTCAGAAATATTTTAGACACTATGATGTTTCATTTATGTGCATTACAAATGTTTTTGCTATGTATCTGAAATTGTTGTTATCTATGTTTTAACTAAATTCAAGGGAAATAAAACAGTTGGTGGTACTACAAGCTACAAAGATTAGCCAAAAATACAGGAAAATTAAGAAAGGGTACCCAAACCCAAAGACTGTAAACACTCTTTGTGGTAGGTTCCAGCTGCTGCAAGATCCTGTTTAGTAAGAGAGAGTGCAGTTTCAAAGACAAGCAAATTGGTGAGCACATTGGCCAAAGATGAGGTTTCACTGTGTCAGATGGAAATAGTAAATTGTTGCAACCAGAATGGTAGAAACAAATTTTTTCACAGCATCTCAACACCTTATCTATTGACCTCAAATGGCTTGACTTGGGACAAACAGTCATTAAAAGACTCTTGATAAAACCAGTCATTTTCCTCTGA
Organism: Turnix velox; assembly: GCA_013400935.1. Lineage (NCBI taxonomy): Eukaryota > Metazoa > Chordata > Aves > Charadriiformes > Turnicidae > Turnix > Turnix velox. The sequence goes on from VZTY01013576.1 coordinate 35,760, forward strand.
TGAAATTGATGAAAGCATGGTAACTTCTATTTGAAGCGCTTTTTCATCCCCATCTTGCTCAGCATAGGTTGTATCTTTCTGCCTGTTTGGTTGTTGTACTCCCATTCCTGTGCTTTGTAAATGGTCCACTCTGAGTCCATTTGGACATACCTTGAAGATCAGTTCTCTTTCAGTTACATCTAGTAAAAATCAGCACACTTTAAAATGAGTGCTAGACCAAGCCAAATTATGGATTACTATTCTAAAGGAAATCCCATTCAGATATGTCCTCCTGGAAGAAAATGACAGCAAGTATCACATCTGTTGCAAAGGACTGCGCTATAACATTTTTTAGAGGATATTTTTGTGCTTTTTACTGATGGCAGAATAAAACAAAACCTTAAAAACTATGGATGCATTTTCATTTCAGTTCTGTAGCAGGCTGGGGAGGTTTCAGTGTCCGTGTCTTGAATACTGCTAATAAAGCAGCACATCAAGTATTGTGTGCTGTGTCTGCCATTTCTGCTTGTCAGCTAACACAGAGGTGCCAGAGATTATTTCATGATGCTGAGGTTTGCACTGAGAAACAAAAGCCCTATCTTTCATTACAGAATAAACTGAAAGGATTTTGATGTGTCTTGACAGTCATAGAATCACTAGGTGACATAAAGTACGTGCTCACAGTGTGTTTGTATTGAGGTTTATTTCAGCACTTTTCCTGTAGATACTTCTTTCTTTAGTATTCCAAGTCCTGGGATGTTTCAAGGAAGAGTTCATCAACCTCTGCAGGGTATCTTGAAAGCAGTTATTTGGAAAAACATTCATGTAGCACCTATTACTTGGCTACTTTTGAGTATTTTAGAAAGATGAGTGCAATATGCACTAGCTGGCCCTGCTTGCATGAGGAGCTGGAGCAGGTAATCTCAAGTGGTAACTTCTAGTCACTTCTGTGATTCTCTAAGCGTTAGCATGGCTTGTGAACTAGACACTAGTTATCATGAGAGTAATACGGGCAGGCAGCTTCCAGTATTGTTAGCAATAGATGAGATCTCAACTAAAATGTGTTCCCCTTGCATGGATTTCTTTCCCTTTCTTTCTCCTGTTTTACCTGCATCCCAGATATATCTTATACTGGAAAGTGTGTTCTTTGGCATCGTCTCCCAAACAAAGCTGGAACTGGTAGCAGCTGGGTACCAAAACCAGCATGATAGACCCTTTGCACCCCTCACTGATTTCTGTAGTTCCTCAGAAAGCCTCAGACATATGACTTTGCAGAGCCCTGCATTGTGGTGTGAGTGAGAAGATGCACGAAAATTAGCATGGGAAGGTGTTTCATTTGTTCCTTAAATGACAGCAAAGCAACCTCTTTGGGCAACTTCTGCTCTTATGTGAAGTAACTCTTCAAGCTGGGTACACACAATTTCGTAGTTCCTAGTAATTAGTGATACATACAGCAGAGCAATAAGATTAACATATTACAAGGCTAAGACTTAACATGCTTACCACCCTGATGATTTTTTGCTGGACAGGTGCCACTCAGGTGGAGGAAGACTGGTCTTTGTTGCTTACAGAAAGAGACTCAGCCTTGGTGTTGCTACTTGTTGCTTCCCTATTTTTATTCTTTTTTTTTTAATTGCAGTTTTATACCTCCTCATGCAAGTGTTTCTCCTGTTGAAGCCTTACTATACTGACTATTTCATCCTGACAAGGGCTTCTCTGTTGGTGTTGTCACGTCCTTACTTTGTGTGGCCTTCACCTGTGTGCTTTTCCACATCCAAACAATAAACTTAGCAAAGCTGAGTCAGTAGTACACAGATGGGCTGTACCAAGGTAGATCTTGGATAACAGAGAGATGAACCATAACCTTTGGGTTACAGGCAATTAAGGGGACTGATTTTAGGAGTGGTCCTTTGTACAGGGAAGAAGATGCAGGTATACTTTGTTGGGTGGAGATGTGTTTCTAAATAGAACAGCTTTTGTAGAGGTGGAGTGAGTTATGATTACAGGCAGAATTATAGGTAGAGAGGAAATATTTTATAAGACCTCCCTCCTTCATTAAAACATTGTTGCCTTACATAATATTCTCTGACATGTGGGTTTTGAGTGGCCCAGTGGCTACAAAGCTTTATTTGCTATTCCTCATGGCCATAGGAAAGCCAAACTGCTGCCCTTCCAAGGCAGCAGAGGGATCTGATGTTGCCAGTGTAGTGCTTGTTTGCTATTGAAGTTGGGGGCTCTGATGCTTGGAAGATGTCTTTCAGGGATATAGGCTCCAGTCAGATTTCTTTTATTTCTAGTGTGTTGTGACAGGAAGACCAGCCTCCTGAGTAGGTCCTAGGGTGAGAAATAGTGCAATAAGCTGTGGTCAAAAATGGGAAACCAGATGCTTAAAAAGAGAAGTCTTAACGTGTGAACTAGTATAAGCAAGACACAGGAGCAACCACAAAACTGTGGATGAAATGCAAAGTTTTCATTACCGCATGAACTGGGGGACCTCTGAGGCAGCACCCAGGAAGAGACGCCCATGTATCACTGAGCTCAGCTGTGCCAGAGGATCACTGAACCTCTTCTCACTTGTATATCAGGGATTCTCTCAGATGTGCTTTGTTCTTTCCTACAGCAGGGCAGGAATATTAAACATGTTTGATAGTGTGCCTCTAAGTTTATCTGTGTTATTTAAACACGGGTGTTCTACTTGTCCAACATACAAGGCTGAATAACAATTAGTGTGATATATGTGGTTTTTGAGAGCCCAGCTGCAAGGCAATTGAGTGTGCTTTCAATCCTTGCCAATCTCCTGTTATTTTCCACAACTGCCTTGACTCAGTGTGTAAAATCTTGCTCAGCATAGTGTTTAATTTGTTTTGGTATATTTATAAAAAATGCCTAGGATAATATGTTGAATAACAGTGATTTGGGGGCTCTCGTCAGACTAGTGGGAATAAGACACTAAGAATGACAGCTTTGTCAGTGAGGTGGATGAGGTGGTTAATTTGGAATGGAAATGTGCTCCAGCCATGCAGGCAGCTTACACATTGCTCCAAGAGAAACAGGTAAGTCAGTGTCCCAGACAATACAAATGTTACTCCAAGTTCCTTTATTGGATTAAATGCAGATCATGGTAAAATATGAAGTAAAGTATTAGTTAAAGTCTCAGTGGTTAAAGTGTCAATGGCATGATAAGAGATGCACTCATAAACTACCTAATTCATCATAAATCATTATAAAAATCATACACTGAGAAATTAAACAGGTGTTAAAGAAATGTGCAAGTATTAGCCAGGAAACAGATATGATTAGGTTAAATTAAAAAGATGAAGCAAATTTGAATTCTGGATATGTTAGATTGCAGATTAATAAGAGATCGTAAGAAGCATGATGCTCCTAGTTCTTTTAGCATTTTTGCAACCTTAGCAACACTCAGCAACCTTAAACTACCAAGTTTAATAAAAACAAGTAAAAATTGCAAGGTGATTAAAAGTCAGAGATTAGATATTTTGAGCTGGACCACTTTCCCACCCTGCCTTATTTTTTCATGAAGCTGCGAAGGCAGCAGACAATGAATGTGAAGTGTCTGTATACACACACAGTAAGACAGGGAAGGTGAGGGGCGTTATGAGACTAAATTCTGTTAATTTCCATCAGTCAGTTGAAAGGAACATAAGGAAACCGTATTGTAACTTACAGGCAGGTTTCCCAGGAAGGAAGAAAGAGAATATAAATGTCTACAAGTTCTTTTTTTGTTTTTTTTCCTTCAGGGTTTTTGTCCCCTTGAAGTCAGAAGTTGACCTGAAACTAGATGATGGCCTCTGTGCAGAGAGCTTTTATGACTCTTAAACATCAAAGCCAGAAGAGCATATTTGATACAAGTGAGCAAAATTATGCAGTGATTTCTGTGGAAGATTGTCTCATTAGAATAATGGAAAGAAGCAGTAGAGGGATGATCTCTGAGGCACAGGGGGATCTCCGGTTGCTGCCTTACTTTGGGAAGTGGAGAGTGGGTGGGAAAAAAACTTGCACTACATATGGCTGGCTATATGGCTTAAGGATGAGCTTTTAAAACTGCGGTTTCTATTGAACAGTGAAACTTGGTGCTATCTTGGAGTAAGTAATAGCTCATTCTGGGGGAGAGCAGAATCTGCCAAAAAAGAGGATGCTCTTAGATTCGTTGTGTCTGATGAAGAAGTAGAAAGGATGGTCAACCTTAAATACGAGAGTCTGGCTGACACGTGTACTAGTAAATGCTACAGTTACAGCAGAAGCAGCAGCTGCCTCGGTGCCTTTCTCGTCAACTGCAACAAAAGACTTGTGAATAACTTTGGAGATCATCAGATCACCACCCTCAGCCATTCCACTGAAATCAGCATTGGTGCTGAAGGCACTGTGCATTCCCATGCTTCTCAGTTTATCACTGAGATCATATCTCTCTTCCATCGTGAATTTGGGTAGGTACAGATCCACAAGAGTCTTGGTCATCTTCTTGACATCAGTCCATTCGGACAGCTTCTCATATGTCATCTCTCTTTCCAGCTATGTTTAAGAAAGAGAAGAAATTTGATGTTTTCAAGGAGAAAAATAACTGTGAATAAATCCATCTCATGGCAGTTTAATGAATTAAACAGTTTTTAAATGACAGAATTAAGAGTTAGCTGAAAGCATGAAATATAAATTGGATTTACTGGTGATCAGAGCAGGCAACATATATTTGAGATTCAATACTGCAAGGTTCTGAGCACCACTGTTGCCAAATTCATTGCAAAATACAGGACACTCAACACCTGAGGTATTTGCCATCCCCTAAGGTAGATCTTTCCTCTCTTTTAATTCAGCATTGATGTGAAGGAAGTTGCTGGAGGATTGCCAGCTGTCCAGCAGGTGATTTGGTCCAGTTCCATAGAAATGGGTGTTGAAAGGGCACGTATTTCCTTGGTGATTTTAAAAGAAACCACTTCCAGCAAAATCTTCCCATGCAAAATCTTTCACTCTGTCACCAAGTTTTGATCAGATGAGATGTGTGCAAGGAATGGTATTCTTGACATCACAGAGGCCATTGTAGTAACAGTGACAGTTCTCACTGTTGTGGCAAATGTAATCTTGCCCAAATCCTAGGTTTTCAGACAGCAAACGAATTTGTGGGGGCAGGAAACAGAATGAGGTCAAGATGGTGAATGAAATTGTGGGCCATGGAGAACTGTCTGATATCTCAGGAAGACTGCTAGTACAAGTGCAATGCTGTCCCTCCTGAATGTGCAGTGAAGGGAGATTTGACCCTTACAGGTTGTGTAGGATTGGATGTTAGTCATGGGGCTGTTGAAGACCCAAGCATCTGATTATGCACTGTGTTGACTGTCTTGAGTTCTTAGCAAACTAAGGGCGCTCATAGTGAAGAAACTTTCTGGGGATTGAAAGGAAGTCAGCTGCCGGAGGAGGGAGAGATACAGTCACCAGCCTGTCTTTTTTTATTTTAATTGCTTGGCTATGATACAAAATGGATGAAGCATAGTTTTTTACCTGTTCAAGACCCGTAGTGCTGTCTTTGATGTCGTCGGGAAGGAGGATAAACATACTGAGTTCATGTTTCACATATGGCAACTCAATCATTTTGAAATTCATTGATTCCATGATGAGAACTGGAAATACATTTCTCATGTACATCATCTTCACAGGCTTAGTCTTGTTCTGTAAAGTATTTACTTATAAGTGAGAAATCATTCCTTTAAAGGAAGGATGGCAGTGACTTAGAGCAGGGGAGGAAGAGGAAACTTTTGGAAGCAGCTTTTATATCAGTGATTTGTCACTCATTTTCCAAACCTTTTCTTGACCAGCCAATATTGCTTATCTTGGTTCCTCAAAGAGCATTTTGTTGAGGACTGAACAATATTGCTGATCTTGCTATTTGTCCCAGGGCATTTTATTGAGGGCTGGACTAACTGGTTTTTATCTTCTCCCCAGAACATGCATAGCAGCCCACAGGGGAGAGAGGAAGAGGGTTAGAAAAGTCTACAAGGATAAGGGGGTTGGAGTAGGTATGGGATGTTGCTTTACAACACTATAACAGAAAAACATCTGTGGTTTAAGAGGATAAGTGTTGTGCAGCTTTTCTGTGATCTCCTCTCTCTGACAATGAAAAGTGAGTAGTTGATTGCTCTTTATGTCACAGCCCTTCACCAAAAATAACATTAATGTCTAAGCAAAGAACCTCATGGTGAGGTGAGTTCCTGGCAAATTATTAACTTTTTAGGCCTGTATTACCTTACTTAACATTTATATGTCTTTATTCAGTGAAGCAGATGATATACAGATGCTAATCTAAAGTGGTTAGAAGAAATTCTTTACTGTGGGGGTGATGAGACACTGGAATAGGCTCCCTCAGAAGCTGTGGGTGCCCCATCCCTGGAAGTCTTCAGGGCCAGACTGGTTGGGATCTGAGCAACTTGGTCTTGTGGGAGGTGCCCCCCCCACCATGGCAAGGGGGTTGGAACCAGGTGATCTTCAAGTTCCTTTCCAACTCTTAATCATTCTACAATTCTATAATTAGGCAGAAGCTGCAGTTAATAGAAATTGCTCTGAGCTATTATCTTTTGCTGTGAATTTCATTGACATTTCTCCTGGACACCTGCCATTAACATTTCTTCCAGTCTTGCCCAACCATGCAGCCTTTCAGAATATTCTGCATTTGAACAGGTATGTTTGAGCCTAACTAGTCTGCACAGCACAGAGGCCCAGGTACCATACTCACCAGTGAGATGGTATGGAGTTCCTGTCCATGAAGCCTGGACTGTCAGAACCATGTTTCCACAGTCTTGCCCTTTTAGTGTTGTTTTGCGAAAAGGTCTTAAGCGACTATAGTGCTTTGGGAAATGGTAGTTGTTATTTGGAGCTCATTAACATTTACCTGAACAGCATATTAATATTGCAGTGAGCTAAGCACTGACTCATTTTTGTAACTAACTTTTCATAGTCTAGTTGCCACAGGGACACCTTAAAATACTTATGAAATGGAAAGATTTCAGCAGTAGCTGTCATCACCATGCAGTTTACAGTAAAAAAGGATACCAGAGGAGCTTACTTTGCTGAGTCGGAAGGGTTGCGTATCTGTATCTCCTCCCTGAAATTTCACTTCCCATTCTGCCTTGAAGTAAATGGCATTTACCAGAACCAGTATGGTGGAGGCTACCACATCTCGTGGACCCAGAAAATTCTTGATTTTGCCTTTTGAAATGGGAAAATACCACATTTCAGTAGTGCAGTGAGGACATGAAATATTTTTTTTCTGTTCAAATTCTTGGTGAAAAACTCTAATACCCTCCTTCCTAAAATCAGTTAAAGCAGTTAGTTTACTTACAGATGCCATAGCTGTCTGCTGCCTGGTTCTATTGGCTGGCTGTTGGAGACTGACTCCTTCCCCCAAAAATTATCATGGCTTCATAGCAAGCAGCTACAAGTAGAAAGCCATGTACTGCCTTGCCAGCTGGTTACACTGAGTGAAACCAGCATCTCTGACCAGTGTGTGATGGTACAGCTGAGGATGCACCCAGTTTGAAGCATTGCTGGTAGGCAGAGGTGTTTCTCCTTTCTGCTCTGACTGTGGTGCAGCAGCTGTGCTTGAGGACCAGCTGAGCACAGCAGGGCTGATGGGAGTCCCATCAAGACCTCACTGAGGTCTGCAGCAGGTATTTGGAACTGCTTAAGTCTGCTGCTCTTTCTCTGTCTTCCCACTGCACCTCTACTCATTGCCCACATCAGAAGGCATAACCTGGCTGTGGCAGTAGCGGGTGAGGAAGCAAGGACATCTGCCCAAGGGAAGTGGGTTAATAGCAGAGTAAAGATTCTATTGAGTTGAGCTCAACTTACCCTCAGTTTGTTTCTCAACCCAAGTGTTGATTTCCTTTCTGGATTGGTCCGGTGCTGTCCTAAAGTTAACCTTTTGTGGCTCTGCTTTATAGTAGTTCTTGCTGAGCTGTATGTATGTCTGAAAAATAGCAGAAGCTCTCGAAACACAAAGTTCTATAGTACACTGAATTTTTCAGACCCAAAGGGGAGTTGTTAGCTCCTGGGCTTTTAGAAAGCCATGAAGACTTGTAGAATGATATCAGGATCTTGCTTGGTACTCTCTCTTTGACTGTGAGCTAAGACATTACCAAATTACGTAAAATTCTCTTCTTTTGTTCCTACTTTTATTTGGAGAAACAAGGAAGACTGTGAACATCCTATGTCTTGTTTATAGTTGGGATTGGGATTTCCAATAATAAAGCCATATTGCATAAAAAACAAATCCCTACTCTATAGTCAAAGGGCAATGCATCCTTAAATAAATGCATCCTTTGGTGTGCAAACCAACTCGTATTTTACAGTTTAATTTATCACTTCAATCCACAATCATCTTCAGACCTGTTCTGTTAATAGCAAGTGACTAAAAGAAAACATTTACTTTTTACACCTTTTCTTACTCGGAGATTTTACTTACAGGAAATAATGGGAAGGTCTTTTCCATGTAAATGCGATTGGCTGTTCTCAATGAGTAGCTGCTTCTGGGTTTGTTGATGGCAGTCAAGAGCTCTTTGAAGCCAGAATGGATGTTTTCAGTTTGTTTGTGCTCAGGATCCTTGGAAAGAGAAACCATTCATTCAACAGTTGCATTTAGGCATAAAGTTTTCAAAACATGATGAGTAATATATGTGGGAGATGGATTTGGGTTACTCTTTCTTTTTTTTTTTTTTATTTTTCCAAGTTTATCATCACTGCAATTTGCAAGGTTCTGTTTATGGCCACATTAACTGAGTTGCTGTATAACAAATCTTCCAGGCTATCCCAGCAACTTGCTTCTTGGAATCTGAGTTAAAGGAGCTGGACTTGAACCTGGTGTGATGTATGCTGGGGTTTGTACTTTAAAGAGGGATGTAGACAAGATACACTGGACTTCTAAAGTTGTACATGGTTGATATCTATGTTGATCTATCTAAGCTGATATCTATGTTGATCTATCTATGTTGTATCTGTGTTGATTCTGGTGATTCTTTATCTTTGAATTTCAGTTCTAATAGATACCATTTTTCTTCTCTTTGGTCTCCCCCGAGAAGGCCTGGCCACAGAAGAAGGACCTTCAGCTCCTGCTTCTTGAGTGAAATGAAGAACCTGCAAGCAGAGTTTACAAAAGTAAGAAAGAAGCATGAAAGAACTGGTGTGACTTACAGCCAAATGGGGATCAAATTATTGTCTTTTTTTTCTCCATATGGTAACTCACTGTGCTGTCTGCTGCTTGTGTGACTAATGAAATGGATGCTGAAGCTGCAAATCCTGTAGAGTAAATATGGTAGTACTGTCTCCCTCCCCTAGCATCAAAGCAGTGTTTCTGTGTGCACACTGCAAGGCTGAATTCCCTTCCACAGAGCTGTTGTTCTAAGCTATAGCAGTGTGTTGGTGGAAACCCAAATGGTTCTCCTCTTGTGCAAAACATCTGAATGGGAGTACAGTTTCACAGAGGGGAGAGCTGGGCTGAGCTGGGGACTACAGCTCTCTTTGAGCCAGAAATGTGCCATCATAACATCAGGAAGGAATGAGTCAGAGACTGCGGAGATCCCAAAGCTATTCCTGCTTTTGCAGTTGGTTTAGGAAGCATAAATCAAGATAGAAATATACATCCTGCCCAGGGGAGGGAGGGTGCTGAGATCTGCAACCCTCTAGCTAATTAGTTAAGAGCCACTGATGTCAGCTCTTTGCTTCTCAGTGGGGTTATCCCATCAGTGACAGAATCATTGAATCATAGGGTAAGTTAGAAGATGCAGAATAATTTAGAAGAAATCAGGTTCAGAGAACCTCTGGGTGCAGTGTAGGATACCCACAGGACACTTTCTCTTAGCAGAGAAGTGGTATTTTTTAAAAAATACTATTTGCTTGTTACATTCTGTGGTGTGCCTTTATTTCATGTCACTGATGTCACTGTGGTGTTAATTTCTTTAATCAGTAAATTTGCAGCCAGTGCAGGAGCTGGGTATTGTATGGAGTGTATACAGGCAACCTACCTCTGCCATCTCTGTATTCCTATTGCCTTTTGCACCCAGGTATGTCAAAGCCAGAGCAGATGATAAGCTCCAAGGGGAGAAGAAAAGATTTTTGCCCTTATTGGTCTCATTCAGCTTGTTGAAAAGATCAACTGCAAACTTGCCAACTGATGCAGAGACCAGTTCCATTGCTACAACCTGGAAAGAGGAAATAGACAGAATTTTACTATTTCAACATTTAAAATTGTGCACATACTGCATAAATATTACCATTTTAATGTAACGGTGTTAAAAAATTAAAATGCTTAGCTGTTAGAATGCAACACAATGCATTAGCACCTACTAAAACTAGTAGCCTAACTAGTGGTATGTTTTATCTTCCACCCAAATACTGTTTGCTACATTTTAGAGGCAATGCTTTATTTTAGGTTTTTTGTTATCGAGATAATATTTTCCTGAAATTGTACATATGTCCTCTTTTATACAGCTGCAGTTTTCTTCGTGTTTCTTTATGCTTTTGCTTTTCAATGTGCAGACTTGTAAACTGCATATTTTTCTTCTTTTTCATCCTTAACTTCTGGATTATCAAAGTATTGTTCCCAGGGGAATTTAAATGCAGTTTCAGTGTGTTCACAACACTCACAAGTTTTCCACTCTTTCATTTTAGATCTCTGTAAACTGAAGAGCTGATACTGATAAAGAATTTCAGTATAATTCTTAGGCAAATTTGTTTTTCCTGGCCAACCACCTATTCTGAATAGTATCACAAACAGCAAAGCTATTTAAATTGATGGATTCATGGTGTTTACCTATCACCCCTTCTATATGTTCTGTCAATTTTATCTTCCTCAGAAATCAGCAGATTGAAGTTATGAGTATTCCACACTTTAACTTATCTGCCCAGTGGTGCCTCAATCATGTTGTTCTCTAGTCAAAAAAACATAAATGTTGTAATTATTACTATTATTATTATTGAATATTTGGTTGCCAAACCACTACAGTTTTTCTGACAGTCACAGTACTGTCAGTACCAAATCTGTACCATAAAGTGATTTTCTTTCCTGGAAGAACGTAACTTAGGGAGCTTCCAGATGGAAATGTCTCTATTTTCTGCTAATGAATATGGATCTGAGTCCCTGGCCTCATAATGCAAGGTTCTGTGCCTTTGCAAAATGAAAATGGCTTTTTCTTCCACTGAAATGTGGTACTCCTTTATCCAACTGAAGATTTTTATTAAAAAGATAGTTACTGCCCTAAAAAAACTTCCCTTCTTGTGATCACTTCTTCCCCAAATTAGCAATTTTCCTTAACTTCACAAATTTATGTTGTTTAAGGATTGACATCTAGAATGACATGAGGCACGAATAATGCTCTATAGCACTAGTATATTATATATTAACCATATAATCATGCAAACCATAGATTTAAATGGGTTCAAATATTTACCTGTGATCCCGAGAGCGAGAGGACTCAGGACTTGTCCTTGATCAGGTCCAGCGTTTGTGTGTCAAGCATTGAGCAAGTTTAGAAAGATAGTAATGCTTGCATCTCCCTTTCCTTCTCCCCTACATCCAGGTTGTTTCCACTTACCAGAACTCATTTCTGACCAGTCCCCAAAAGATCTTGTGTAATTTTGTCTTCCTTGTTGGCCTGTCACTTCTTTTCACTTTCAAACATTTCAAAGGGACAATGCAATATAAATCTTGGTTCTACTGTTACACCAGTTCACCCATTCCATTAATTGTCTGTTGTTGTGGAAGCAACTGGTTTGTAGTTTAAAATAAGTGACTACTAAAATGGTTACAAAATTTAGAATGCTTGGTTTTGCTTTCTGGATGTAAGCAGATATTGTTGGTGTGATTCCCCTGTCCAGCTTTGTGCATCTGTGACTACTGGTTTTCAAATGCAGCATAAGATGTCATTCTTAGTGACTGAATTAAACACAAGGAGTCTAGCTTTGAACTGAAGACCATTAGAAGCATAGACTGAGGCAAAATCATGAAGGCCCATTCACTTTAAGGGGTAGACACCCCTCTGGTTGTGCTGGTGAAGAAACCACATTTCAACTATGTCTGGGGGTCATTTAAAAGAAGTGCTGCAAAACACTGAATCAATGCACAGTACTAACTCACATGCAGTGAAGGAGGGCAAGGAATGAAGCAACCCGAGTGGGCTCAAGGTGGAATGGAGTGAAAAAATACAGGAGGGGAAACATGACTGCTACTGCAGTTTTGGAAGAGAACCGTGCTGCTCTTGAGTGATAGGAGGAGGGCATAGTGGCAACAAATGCTAAGACCCTGTGAGGCAGGGGAAAGAGAATGGAGGAAGGGAAGGGAAGGAAATTGTACTGTTTGCTAAGCATCTTGCTGCAAGCATGCTTACAGGAACAGTGGGTCAAGTATTCTAAAAAGTGACAGAAATCCATGTTAAGCAAGACAATGTAGAAATGCCAGCAACTAAACAAACATTGTTTTTAGTTTGGTGAGTAAGTTCTCAAGAAATCAGGACAAGAGAAGGGTTCTGTGAGTGGTTAGGTGATAGGAAAGCCTAAGCCAGGAGATTCCAATTCCAAAAGAAGCATGCTGAGAGTGAGCAAGCTAGCTCCCTTTGCCAGTTGAGATACAAGGATGCCAGGAAGGATGAGAAAAGGAGTTGGCAATGCAGAATGGCTGTTGGCAAGGAAAGAAAATGACACATTCAAAAAGGCATCCAGAAATAAGCATCCTGCTTGTAGCAGAGCCATCAGTAGATTAGGTCAGACATAACCCTTTGGAGAATGCCAGACTTCTCTGGGCAACCTTCTCCAATGCTGTGCTGCTCATCCTGAGAAAAGATTGTTTCTTAACATGCAACTTGGCCCTTCAGGTGTTATGGTCATTGTCATTTGATAATGATCTTACACTGCCTAGATGGACATTAACTCTGACATCTTTGCAATCGTGCTTAATGTAGTTGAACAACACAGAAAAGGTGACTCACATTTCCATTCACTTCAAAGCCCTGTGAGTGAGTTTGAGTGCATCATGTCATGGTTTTGTTCCTCCTTGGCCTCCCAGGCGTTTCTTTCCCATCTTTATTCCTGAGAAACATCAGAAAGTGTTTGAGGAGGTGAAGCAAGGGAAGGCAGGAATGCAACCTAATACACTGTGGTAATTTTCACAGCTGGCTCTGACAGAAGATTGTGCTGTTGAGTTTTGTATGCTCCCTCCCATTTGGGAAGTAAAGCCAAAAGGGACCCTGGAAGCAACAGGTCATAAGGACAAAACCAGACAGGACTCTGTGACAGTCGGCACTCTTCTCTCTGTCAGGAAAAAACAAGCCCTGTTGTTACAGATTCCTTGTAAGATGTTGTTGGTATCTGCAGATCCTATAAAAGACCAAATATTTTGCTCTCTGTTTTGAACTCAGAAAGCAGCTGAATTAGAGGCATCCCCTGCAAATATGCATGACTGATTAGGACACTGTCCTTCCAAGGAGGAAGAGCTGTAATAGGAGTAAATGTGTACTGATGGATTTACATGTAATAATGCAGAAGGCACTTAGGGAGCTAGTATTACAGGCTTGATTCTCTGGTTTGATCTCGCTCCAAACCAGTGAATTAAGTGACAGAGCAAAATGAGAGTAAAGCAGAGCAGTGCAGTGCTGGGCTGGCAGCAGTGCAGAATTAATGAAAGGCTACAATGGAGTAGGTTTCAGGAACATACGTTTTATTTTCCTCCAATTCTACATTATTATTCAATATTTTTCAAGTGACATGGGACAGAGATTAGAAAGTACATATGTTATCCTGTTTGCATTCATGAAAGAAGCATCGGTATCAGATTTTGTGGGTTTATTTTATTACCAGCTGTGCCAGGCTGCAAAGTTGGTGTGAAATTATAAGAATGTGGCCATGGCCCTGCTAGGATGACCAGTCTAGTGAGCTGAAACCAATGGAGATGAAGTCGTGTTCTGCAGGAAGGAGATTTTCCTGTTTCTTTTTGATAGGATAAGGATTAGAGTATCTCTACAAATTATAAGAATGTCTGCTCATGAACAAAGGAAATTGGATTGGTCCTCCAGCCAAAGGTGTTGGTTAAGAATAAATAGTGTAAGCACAGATATCACCAAGGCACAGTCTCCGTATGGAAATTGCAATGGATGTCACTGAAACCAAATTTCAATTTCAAACATGACTTTTATATCAGGGCCAAGAGTTTGGTTTTCGTCTTGGGCACATTGGGGAGTCTGTAAACCCCAGTTATCTTGTAGCCATTGGTAAAGGGAAAGGGACATTTGTGGACAGGAAAATTAGGATAAAAGGAGGCTGCACCCTCCAGCAATTTGACAGATCCCATCTGAGGATTGTCTCAGTGGACTCTGCCTCTACTCAAATAAAGTCAATTCTTTTTCAGGACTCCTCTGTCTCCTTTGTGAATACATCAGCCTCAGGCAACAGGTATTTTATGAATATTTTCTTCTTACCAGAGCAAGTCTGTTGGGAATTACTGGTTTAGATCAACTTTGTCATATATTGTGTCAGTTCTGGTTCCGTAAATGCTGAAGAGATGCATCAATGTTACTCTGTGTTCTGGTTCTTTGGCTAGGGAAATGAGTCAGAGGCTTGAATTCCAGGTTATTTTTAATATGTGCTCTCTTGAAACATAGAGAGACTCATCAACAGTACAGGAAAATGAAGAAGTATTGCACAGAAGATTGTGATGTGCTCCATGACATGTATGTTGTTCATTATTGTTGTTGCAAAAGCCTGTTTAGTAATGGCTGAATTTCTGTTTAGTAATAGTTGAGTTTCTAGGGGGTAGAGAACCTTCCAAGGAAGAGGATACTCTTGGTCTTGTTGTGTTTGATAAAGAAGAGGAAAGGGTGATCTGCTACAACAATTATAGTAGCACCAAGGCTTCGTGATGCCAATGTTGCTGAGCTGACAGCTGCTGCTTCCGTGCCTTCTTCATTGACTTCCAGATAACACTCATGAAAAACCTGTGACAAAACCAGCTCACCCTGCTCTGATATTCCTGTGAAATCAGCTTGACCTTCTATGAAGGCATCTTGTATCCCCATCCTGTACAAAATAGATTTGAGGTCATATTTCTCTTCTAAGTTGAACCTGGGCAGATAAACCTCCATTTGTGTTTTCTCCATTAATTCTGGGCTGGTCCATGCAGACAAGTTTTCAAAAGTCAATTCTCTTTCTAGCTGTAGTTAGGAAGAAGAAAATGAGAAAAATTACAGGGTGCTAAAAAACCTGTGCCCTGAGGGCTATTTCTTCTCTTTCCTTACTTAAAGAAATTTTCAAACTGTTAAAAGACTAGAAAAAATAACAGTAGTGAAAGACCAATGTGGTGATCTATAGTAGGTCAATACAGTATTTCAACTGTTTTCAGTAGTTGTAAAGGAACAAAGCAGGGTTAAATAGTTGTGGAACAAAAACATCTGTGTCAAGTAACAATAGTCTGGTTGATTTGCAGTTCACATTTCTGTCTTCCCTACATTTTGGAATTTACTGAAAAGAGGTTTTTCGTGCACAACACCCACTGGCATAAATTAATAGTTACTTAGAGTTCATTATGCAAAGACAGTATCTGCCTTTTTACAGAAGGTGGCAGTGTCCATTTGTATTAGGTTTGGACTTCCTGGAAAGTACGGGAAGCTGTCCAATTTATGGGTTGTTTAGTGGTTTGGCTTTTTTTTAATGAAATCATATCTGTCTGAATTGGTACAGAAAATGAATCTCAACAGGGTTGGCTTTCTGACCTCATTTTTGTTTATCTAGAGAAGGAGCCAGTCCTGTGGGGTTCGGGTTACCTCTTTCCAGGCTGATCAACATTAGGGAACACAGAAGTGCCAGCTGCCAAGGGTAAGAAATCTAGTCTGAATTCCAAGAATTTCAAGCTCACAGTGCTGAACAATGTTTGGGATTTGCTTTTCCTTGAGCCTCATATGTGCTCTCATTCCTAGAAACATGACTGCAACAAGATCTTTTACCTT
This sequence comes from Turnix velox, assembly GCA_013400935.1. Taxonomy (NCBI): domain Eukaryota; kingdom Metazoa; phylum Chordata; class Aves; order Charadriiformes; family Turnicidae; genus Turnix; species Turnix velox. The sequence goes on from VZTY01013576.1 coordinate 51,728, forward strand.
GCACCCTTGCACATGCATAAAAAATGTAGAAGATGACACTCCGGCTTTTTCACATGATTTATATTCTCAGTTGCTTTACCTTTTTTAGGCTGGTGAAGTCACTTGGTAGCAGGATAAACATGCTGAGGTCATTGTTGACGTATGGAAGCTCAAAAACATCAGTCTGGACTGATTCTACATAGTTCCAGTTCAGTTTATCCCTGAGGTACATCATTGGCACCGATTTAGTTGTATGCTGCAAAAATCAAATGAGATGTTTGCTGCTTTCACTGAAGGATAAGGGACCAAGTTAAAGAACATGGTGGAAAGTTATTGTATTTACTTTACATGCTGCCCAGTATGCCTGAGACATCCTTATAGCTTTAATCAATGGGACATATGGTCTAGAGAGGAACCCTGGACTTCTAGAAAGGCACTTAGAGGCTAGGCAAACTAGCTAAGCTGTCTCAGATGACACTTATTACAGGAAACAATATTCCACTCTGATTTGTTGTATGGTTAAACATGATAATGTAAATAACAGTCACATGGTTTTGTTTATAAAATATCTTCCATGATGGATTTCACGAGTATTTAAAAGGTGGGACTCTTTTCTACTGCTTTTTCCACCTGTAGTCCAGGATAAAAGTCAGTGCATTGCCATACCATGTTCACTTTGAAAGGCCTTTGTCTGGTAGCTTCAGCATTGAATTTTGTTGCCCAGTTTCCTTTGAAGTAGAGCACATTTGTCAGGACTAGTTTGGTGAGTGAATCTACAGATCCAGGAGGCAGCAGATTTTTTATTTTACCTAGAGAAAATAGAAGGACATTTATACGTTTGTGTAGTTTTGCTGTTAAGGATTAAGTGTTGTCACAGCTTCTGTGGATATAAGCCAAGGAAATGTTATGTGTTGATAGAACATGCTTCTAACTTGAGATTGTTTGCAAATAAGTGGTTGCTGGGGTAACCTTGATTTACAAGGAAGAGTCAGCCACATTCCTCACGTGTTCCAGTGCAGAAAACTAACTTTTGTAAGGACTTGTCAGTGGATGACAAGTGATATACCTTTCTGAGGCAAATAGTTTGCTTGCTTTGGGTCCCTTGGGTACAGAGACTTTTTCAATGGCAAAATGACTTCTTTTTGAATTGAGAGAGGAAAGGTTGGAGAGTTTACCTTCAGTCTGGTGTTCAACCTTGGAATTGATCTCTCTTCTGGTCTCGTCTGCTGCTCCCATGAAGTCAACTGATTGTGGCTCTGCATTGTAGTACTTCTTGGCTAACTGTAAGTATTCCTGCAGTGCAAGAGAGACAGCTGTCTTATGTTTGTTGTTTGTCAATGTGAATGCTAATAAATAACTACAGCCATAGGGAAAGCATGATAAAAATGACATAACTACAATATTAGAATCTAATTACATCTGCAGATTACCCTGGAATTAGGTACATGTTGCATACAGTTAAAACAAGAGTGCTCAATGTCTCAGGGAGAGTCTCATAGGAAATATTTATGTAAAGACTAACAATATGATATGCAGATATAATGAAAACACTTAAAAGCATATAGTTTATGGTATATTATAGATCATAAATGTTAAATGCCACTACATGATCTGAATAAATGGACTACCTACCTTACTGAAAGGCAGTGTTTTTTCTCCATATAACTGGCTGACACTTTTAAGCTTGTAGTTTTTAGTGGGTTGGTTGATTTCCACATTGAGTGCTTTAAACCCAAGATGGATGTCATCCAATTTGCCAGTTTCTGTCTGAGAGAAAAGGAAAAAACATGAAGTTACATGTCTATAATGTAAAATAGTTTAAAATTTCTCATTTTTTTCTTCAGGCAGCTGCATGTTAAATATTTTTACAGAGGTGATCTATTACCTGTATTGCAACACAAATCAGAAAGCAATTAAAAGAATGATTTAAAGTATTAACAGTTGAAGATGTGGTGTAGATAGTGTAAATGGTTCAGAATGCATGTGGAATGAGTCTGAACTATGTAAAACATTCAAGGGTTTATGAGTAGAGAGTGTAAATATAAGTATATCCAAGGAATGAGAGATAGAATGTAATTGTTAAACAATGCATGAAGATTTGGCTGTGTGAATCCTTCCATTTATGGCAGTTGACTGTGTTAGGTGGAATTTTTGCCCCTAAATGTCTTAATCTTCCTTTTAACATTAATATTTTGTAGGGTTTTTTTATGTTGCAGCAATTGTAGTAAACATTTTGTCTCAAAGTAACAGGATTAAATGAATGCATGCCCACATTCTCAAATGAACTCTGGGAAGTTAAGCTGTGAGTTAGTAAATTAAAAATCTGCTTTGCTTTCATCCTTGCTGTCACTACATCAGAATCAGAGGCGTGAACAGACGCTTACGTTTTTAAATTGTTAGAGCAGACCCTTTGTCCTACCCCAAGCACTCAGTAATTCTTACAGTTCAGACAAGGATTACTCATGAGGAACAATACCTCTCTTTTTTCATGTTGTACAAATGAGTTGTTGACGTAGCCCCTAAAATAAATTTTCCTGGCATAGGATTTGGCTGTGGAATGCAGATCTGAGTTCCCATTCATCAGAACTTGTGGCCGCTGGGGTTTTGTGGGCAGCCTGTGGGGAGATGGCTCATTCCCACCAAGAATAAAGGTGACGTGAAAGAGCAGGGAGATGAGCTTGTTGCCACCATAGTTGAATTGTCTATTAGGAAAAACTGACCTCCCTGACTCATAGGGATTACATTTGCTTTTCTGTATCTTTCTTGTATCTTAAATTACACATAATGTGGTACAAAATGCCTGCCAGTATGTCAAAGAAATATCTCCGGGACATAATGATTTCCACTTGTCAAAGATTTATTGCAAGCAACTGATCTACCTTGAGAAACTCCATCATGCCAATTTATTTTGTCATTTACAGTCAATTGAAACGGAGAGTAATTTCTGAAGAGAGCTACTTACCAAGCATAGGCACCTACCAAGCATAGATAGCCTGGAAAAGTTAATACTCTAGGTTTTGTTGTCCTGGTGCTGCATTCAAATGCTTTGATCAAGTAGCTAGGTATTGGACAATAATAATTTGAGAAATATATCTCTCCTCAAAGATAATGGAAAAAGATGAAGAGATACACTAACAGAGAATAATAACATTAAATTATAAATTTTGCAATATTGAGATTAGGTTTTGCAATTTTGCCTGAAAGGGGGAAGCATGTAATAACTATTACATTTGATCAAGGTATCACCAGATGCCATAATAGTTAATTCTGTATGCTACATCTGAGGCAGACAAACACAGGATAATGTAAATCTGGAAGGAAAATGCAATCAAGAAAACACATAACCATGCCCATAGCTTTATCACTAAACTTAGTGAGATACCTTCTGGAAACAGACACATCGATTTGATTGACGGTCCCCTGTTCTGGAATGGACTTGCATTTTCATGGTGGTGGTGACATTTCTGGTTCCTTCAAGTCTGCTGAAGTGTAGTACCTATAATGGAAAAAGAAACCATAGAAAATTCGCCAATTCAGTAAAATCTTTCAGCAAGGTCATGGGACTGGTGATGAAGAGAGTCAAACTTAGATTTTAATCTTGTCTCCACTTCTGCCAGGCTACACTATGCTAAGGCTTGCAGGGCAAAACTCGCATGTAACTACCCTTTGTAGAGGAATCTGCTTGCTTTGAGGTGTGCCCCAGGATGATCAATTAATATCTAGGAAGATCCAGTTATCTCCAGATGGAAACTGGAAATGGAATTGCTGCGAGATGTCAGAAGGCATGGAAATGTTGGGGTTCAGTTTTATATAACTTGCCCTAGATGTGTGCACCTTACCCAGGCTACAAGGGGTGCAACCTTGAAAGACTTGTTTAGAAGAAATATGCCTTTTTGGTTTTGTTTTGTTTCCCCTTCTTCTTAGTAGAAGATCACTCCTTTCCTTCTTCTTTTGTTTTCCCTTCTTCCTAGCAGGTCACTACTTTTTTTTTTTTTTTTTTTTCCCCTGCAGGCTCACTTTGGCCGAATCAGGAGTTGGTTCACTCCCTTAGCAGGTGGGACAATTTCTTCTGCCTTAGCAAAAGCAAACTCACCTCCTACTATAGGATCTAGGCAAATGTGCACTGGGGTGTTGTCATTGCTTCATGCTGAAGCTATCCCCTTTGCACAAGTTCGACTTAAGGTTTTCAGCGAATGCTTTTGCCTGTAAAATGCATACCCCAAAGAAAGGCTTGTAATCTCACTGTGTTTCTTCTCTGGTCTTGTGGATGTTTAGCAAAGTTCAAAACTTAGAATAACTGTCAGGGAGAGTCTTTTTGCAGGGATCATTTCCAGAGAGATGAAAGTGGGAATTGTTGGTGGCAGAGCAGGAGGGGAATCCAGGTCTCCCACTCCATGATGAGTGCTCAAGGTACTTAGCTTTGGGATAAAGATCCCTTGTTCATGCTCATTGGATTTAAAATGAGACTATGTTACCAGTGCCACTTCCCTCACTTGCTGGGAGCCTGTTCCCAGAGGATAGAGTAGACTATTTCTTTGTCCTCCATAAATGGGGAACTGAATGTTCATTGCAATGTGCATAAGGGGTGCAGTGGGAGCTGGTATATATTTGTTGAATTAGATTAATTTTTCTACTTATACCTTTCCATCACAGTGAATGTCTTGCATAGAGGATTTTATTCAAAGACATCAACTGCTTCAAACAGCTGCCTTTTGAAACCCAAACTCACCTTTGCCATCTCATCTGCTGTGTTACCTTTGGCTCCCAAATAAACAGCTGCTAGAGCAGATGAAATACTCCAAGGGGAGAAAAAAATATTCTTGTCACCATCTTCCTGACTCTCATGTTTAAAAAAGTCAAGAGCAAAGCTTGTATTTGCTTTATTCAAAGCTTCCATTGTTCTGCACCTGCATAGAAAGGGACAAAAGGTGCTATTAGCAAACCACGAATATGTATCTGCAAGTTTCTATTCAGTTTTTTAAGTTTCTTTTTTGACTCAAACGCTTTTTAAAGGTATAATCTGTATGAATAATAAGGAGGATTAACTACTACACATTCACATAAGATTTAGCACATCCTCTTTCACTGATGACGATAGTTGTCATTTAGGTTGGGGAAAAAGAAGCTGTCAACATTATTTCATATTTGATCACCAAGACTTTCATTATTCTGCCCTTTATAGTATCTTGGAGTTGCAGATAATAGTGTTACTCAACAGTGCCCAGGCTAGGTGCTATAGCATTTATACTTCAATTATGCAAACATTTATGTTTCAATTTGTGCAAGAGCCTTTTGATGCTCATAACTGTAGTGAAAAATACTCTGATAATTCTAATAGTCAAGCTATTCCTTTTAGGACAGGGCAAAATACTCCCTCCAATGCCTGTGCAAGCAGTGTCCCAGCTGTTGCATACTAAGTATCCTGAATTCCCTTCTTGACCTACAAAAGTGTCCTGAAGTTCCATCTTACAGTGCTAGCCTGCATCCTAGCTTCCCAGTTCTTCTGCAAGACAGGGTTTCCATATTCAATAGAACACAGTGCTGCTATTTGTCATTTATATTGCAGGTTTAGCTGAGAGCTCTTGTCAGGGTAAGGGAGGCTTTCTGGTTGGTATGGGATGGCCTTGGAATAAAGGCAGTTTGTGTCCTGAGTAGCTTGCAAACCAGGAGCCAATCTAACATTCATAACAATGAAAGAGCACAAGAAAAAGTTACCCTACTTAACCAAACACAGTGGTTCTTACCGTGCAATGACATACATGCTAGCCAGTGAACTCCAGAAATTATAGAACTCAGTACAATATATTTCTCTACCTGTGTGTTTTTAAGATGTCCACCTTCTAGACCATGCCTGTGACACCTTTGTCAGTTATTTCCCAAATATATATTTTTTCCAGTTCAGACACATGCCCTTTTTTACCTATGCATGTGTCAACAAATCAACATCATCCAAGAGTATATGAAATAAATATAGAAATCACTACAGTACCTTGATTTGTGCAGGGAGGAACACTGCTGCTCTGAGCGTCTCCAAGGTTTCTACAGTTCACATGAAGGGTAGGTTGCATTTATAGTGTGTCTGGCCAGTTCTGCAAAGGTTCTTGTGAGTCATGAATGTGCAATTTGTTATGCCCTGAAGGCCACAACCCATGGAAGGACTGAATCATCCCAGAGTAGGATGTAAAGTGATGGTGAGGGTAATACTATACAAAAACCTTACAAAACTGACGACAGAGCTATTGCTATAAAACACCTTTGTGGCAACAAGCTGGTAACTACTTGAACTCATGCTACTTTCAACAACCTTTCTTTTGTGGTTTGAAGAGTTTAAAAAAACCCCACAGTTGCTAAACTACTTTTTATTTATTTGTCTAAAAGAAATTGGTTATATGAAACAGAAAAAAGACAGTAGCTTCTTATGTGTGAGTTTTTCTATTATCTGTAACTTCTATTATCTTTTTCCTACTGAGAAAGTATTTGTCACTCCTGGTGGGTTTCTGTTTTGGAAAAGTGTATTTTCTTAATCTTACAACTGTACAACCAAGTTACTGTTGTCACTGTCAGACAGTGAAGGTAGAGAAATGGGAACCAAACTGTTATTTTTATCAACAGTGACAACATCAGTAGAACCTGCTGTGGGTCTTAGATAAGACTTTGTTTTTCTTCAACTTTTCTTTCCCTTCCCTAATCTGAAAGCTGCTGTTTGGCCAGTGGAGCACCTTGGAGATCTGTTCCTTGTTTTTCTATTGCAGAAATGGATGTTCTGTCAAGTCCTCTTTTTCTTCTTGTCTTGGCTACTAGAATACCTCCTTCCCCTGACTTCCTTTGCAGTCGTGCTGTCCCTTCCTCTGTTGTCCTTTTTGTAGCTCTCTGCCCCAACTCAGACCCCTAACAGAAGCACCCTGTTAATCCTACCGCTTTATTTCATTTTCTCCCTCCCTGTGCTGTTGATGATACCACCTTGAAAACCTGGATAGGAGCTGCTTGTCTCTCCAGTTTTGCCTTCTTGACACTAAGCAAGACTCTCAAAAAGTCTGTCTCCTTGGTATAAACTGCCTTGTGAAAGGTTTCTTCTGACCTGCTCTCTATGAGCATACATTCCACATGGACTTGATTTGTAGGTTAGTGGTCATTACAGATGATCTGGTAAGGAGGAAGGAGCCTCAGGAATACCTACTAAATTTGTCATAGGGCATAGGAAGGTGCAAATGCACAGGATCGCTTGCCAATGCTGAAGTTTCTGCAACAGTTTAATTTTGGAACCAGAAGCTTTGTTGGAGTTACTTTTCTACTTGTGAGGAGCCATACAACTTTTAGTCAATGTTTTCCTGCCCCTCAGGTATTTTGAAATTATACCTAGACAAAACCAGCATGTATCAGGGTGAGCTGTAACTTGAGGCATCTATTATGTTTTCCAGAGAGCAGTGTGATATAGGAGAAGTGCTCACAGTGAAGTTACTTGCTTATATTGCACCTGAGAAAGTTGTAACCTGTTTACCCTTGGCATTTATTGATTTCCAAAGCCCAAATCATTTGAGTAATCTTAGCAAATTTAGCCATGCTGTTGAACAGATGCTTTGATACACAGGGTAGACTTCATCCTCTAGGGCAATTATTGTAGATTTTAAAACAGAGGTGAATTTAATTTACTACATTGTAACAGTGCTTGTTGTTTTTCACGAAGTGACTGAGGTGTTCTATTTGTGCAGAAATGCTGGGTTACACTGAATGAGAGACCTGTACCTTCATACAAGCATTTAAAGCTACCATTTCAAAACACCTGTTGAAAGATACAGCTGGTCATCAGCCAAAAATTTTTTAAAAGAAAAAAAAAAATTATACCAAGTAACTAAAATTATACTTGCCTCGGAGGACAACATATGCTAAATCAACAAATCAACGTGATAGATTAATAATGTTTTCCAATAACCTTTTAAACTGGCACCACCAGAGGATACAGCTTGATGGGTGGTGCTGCTGCTGACTCAGTAGCAGCAGTTTTTCAACTCTCACTCTATCCTAAGTCAACACTGCAGCACAGTAGAAGGTTTATATTTGTATTAATAGTATCCTTCCTGTGTGAAGTAAACCTGTGAGCTCGTTGACTGCAGGCAGTCATGTTTCCATTTTGTCAGGACAAATATTGGCAGGACATCAGTGCCCAGTGTTCTGGCTGGGTCTCACCTATATAAATGCATTTTATTTTCCTCTGGTTTCAGTTTAGCTTAGCACAAATCTTGTTGATTTCCTTGCTCTTTTCTTAGCACCCAGGTTCAAAAGTAGGTGACATTCTTCATGTCATTATAAAGTGCTATATAAAGGCTCTTGAGGGGTTTGAGAGAAAGACTTTCTGTCACAAAGCAATGGTGGCTTCTGCTTTCAGCAGTATTTTAGGATACAACTTTCCATGGCTAGTTTTTATGTACAGAGGTTGCTTAATTTAGCTATTCACACTGTCAGTTCTTGCAAATCTGATTTAGTTTGAAACTGACATGTTATACATTTCAGGTAGATCAAAAGAAAAAAGTGATGTTTGAAGTAAAGCTGTTCAGTTTCTCCAGCATCTTCAGTTGGTTTTTTTTTTCACTTGCATAAGCACTGGTTATTTATGTGGAAGAGAAGAATTTCTGGTTCAGCCAACAGAGCCCTCTATTCAAATTTTTGACTCAGGCACTGCAGGCCACTAGATTTTAACCATGAAAGGACTATGAATGGCCCCAAATCTTTAAAAGGACTTTTGGAGATACAAGAAGCATGAGGAGGAGATGTGTTTTGAAATGTGAGAATATTTTAATACTTTTGGATGTCTGATACAACTTTTAAAAAACCTCTGTGTGATTTAAGGTTAAAAACTCGAAGTGGAACAGAGACTTCTCTAGTTTGAAATCATTGCCTGTCATCCTATCACTACATGCCTTGGCAAGCAGTCCCTCCCCAGATTTCCTGTAGACCCCCTTCAGGTACTGGTAGGCTGCTATGAGGTCTCCCCAAAGCCTTCTCTTCTACAGGCTGAGCAGCCCCTGCACTCCAGCCCTCACATCATCCTCGTGTCCTTCCTCTAGACCCTCTCAAACAGGTCCATGTCCTTCTTGTGCTGAGGGCTCCAGAGCTGGATGCAGTGCTCCAGGTGGGGTCTCATGAAAGCAGAGTAAAGAATTACCTCTCTCAGTCAGCTGGCTACAACTCTTCTGATGCAGCCCAGGATATGGTTGCCCTTCGGAGCTGTGAGATAGATGAAACTTTCTGTGCTAAGGGATCATCTCCTCTGGGTGATACCTCAGTCACGGAGTAATTAAGAGCAAAGCATGAGCTTTTCCTACCTTAAAAAAAATATAATTTCTAGACTGGTTACAACACATTCTGGGTTGGGCTATATCAGACTTTTCTGTGGGGTGAGTTTACATTGTTCTGAATCTCAAATAGTTTTTAAGAGTGATTAGTTCTTTGGCTATCTTTTTTTTCACTTTAAAGCTTTGGTTGAGAATACACGTGTCTTTATTTTGAAACAAAGTAGATAGCTATCTGCGGTGCACCTCCTACAAGCGACTTTGTAAGCCTTCCTTCATCAAGCAATCCTTGCTGACATATTCTAACAGAATTTCAAATCTTAGGAGTTGCCAAAGGGCGCGGTGATGTTCCTGTATAAGTACTACTGAGGTGTTTTGCTCCACGCCTGTAGAAAGCAAAGGTGTGGTGAAACGTGAAAATTCTGGCACAGTTCATCATACTTTACTGTTACTTCTACATACATCGGCTTAGACACTGTAATTAATAAAGGTAGTGTTTATCCTGAGAAATTCATCTCTGTGAAGAAGTACAGCACTTTTGCGAAAGGACCAATCTCTGTGTCTGAGAAGAGATATTTTATCTGTTAATGAACATGCACACTGTTCTCACGTATGCAAAGGTGCAGTTATCCTTTGAATGACTCAGGTGCTGAGCATTTTTAAACTAATACTGGGTAGCAGTTAACATCAAAAATATGAAGAGTGGTCCAGTTTCCCAATCCTGATACAGAGGACTGCATTATGAGTAATGATGTATGTGTGACTTGTATGCACTTTAGAAAGTGCATACAAGAAACATCTCAGAGGGTGTAACTATACATCACCTGCAGAACTACTGAATCAGAAAGCTGATCCCTGCTTCATGTTAATGGGAATTTCCCAGTCTGCAGTGCTATAGTACAAGATGTGGGATCTAGAATGTGGATATTTAGTCAATGTATTCTTCAAAACACATTTCTAAATGAAATTGCATCCTAAACAGGCGCCTTGTACTGATGTGCAAGATCAGGGTATAGAGGAAAGGGTCTCTTAAGAAACCTATTTAAGCACTTGCTATTTTTTCATACAGCTCCACTGCAAACATTTTCACCTGGTGAAATTACTAGGGATTTCATTAGGTAGTTGCTATTTTCAGATGTATCATCAGGAAAATGTCCTATCAGATGGACAAAGAACTTGTATGAGCTGGAGGACTGTTAGTATCATTTGAACATGGCTTACCAGTGCTTTTTCCTTTTCAAGATTCTTCTGTCTTCCATCTGTCATGTTCTTTGCCTTTTGTTACATGGTTCAAGTTACCAAGCTTTTCATAGTAGTGGCCAAGTAGAAACTAATGACATGATATGATGAGAAAGACAGGATGATCTGCTGTTCCTTCCTGCTCTCAGACAAAATGAAATGGAAAGCTTTGATTTCAATTTTTGATTTTTTTTTTCCTCACACTTTTGTGAGAGATACATAAGTGTAAACTTCCAGGATCTTGCACTGAGTACCTTCTTTTAAAATGTCCTGGTGATCATCTGTTCTTCACTAAAGCATTTCTTAGTTCTCTGGAACTGTGCTTTCCATTATGATTCAGCTGTATGTAGATCTTCATAATTCCTTTATCTTTTGGAGTGGTATTTGTGTCTCTTTTCGCTCTTCCAAAGCCAAAAGCAAAACTATCTTTCTGTATTTTTAAACTAATACAATTGTCTCTTTCAACAGCTTAAGACTTTTCTCACATCTTGATCTATCTCTCTTCACTCTCTACATCTTCCGCTTTATCTTCCAACAGTTTCTTAATATTCCTTGCCTTTGTGGTTGCTAATTCCTTGTCTGGGAGCACAGACAGACCAAACTGCAAAGCAAGACTAATTTGAATTGAGCAGTAAAAAGACAACATCAAATTAAGGAAAGTTAGCTGAGTATGTGTAAGGAGAGGCAGAGCACTCACTCTTTGGGGCTGAATGAATGGGCCCCTAACGCCTGCAGGTACAGCTGAAACTGCAGATGATCCCTCTGGGCAGTAGGAGTGGCAATGCTGTCCTCCCACATTCTTATTTAGTCCCAAACCTTCCTGTCCTTGATGCTTCTCCTCTTAGAAATGAGATTTGACACCAGCCCTGCCCTCTTCCTTCATTGCCCTGAGAAGTTGATAGTGATTGCTGAAGGACAAGGAAGCAAAACAGTCAGTGTCATGTCCCAGAGACTTTTACACTTACTTGTACTGCTATATCATCATGCCCCATTTGTATTTGTAATTTCACAGTGCAAAGAGACACAATTAATTCAAAGAGCTACCTAGTTCTGCATCTACAAGACCACAACTGTCTTCCTGTCTGTGGTCTTAAATGAGAAGGTTATTCACACAACGAATTTCCATAATGATGACAGAATTTGACCCTGGGGCCCTACTGCTTATTTTAGTCCTAATTTGTCAAATATACAAAAATGTAAATGACATTGCTCTGTTGAACAAAGGTTGTTATTTGCAAAAATGGGTCTGCTGAAGTTCATGTTGCTAGAGAGTAACTTGGGTTGGTAAGGGCAGCTGACAGTCCTCTGGTCCTAACTTCAAAGATATACTAGGTTGCTTAGGACCATTCCAAGTGTTGCATGTCTTTAAAGCTGGACGATTCACAGTATGCTGATTAATGCCTCCTCTGTTGGCACAAAGGAGAGGACTTGTTCCATAATGGGTGATAGTGGTCTGATATCCATCACCCAATGTGGAGGCACTTCCAGGTCTATCTTTAGAGTCCTGTTTGAGGTACCTGTTAGTGCAGAAGCTACAGCATCTGAAATGTGGAGGGCTGTTAAAGTTTTTAGCTGTTAGGCAAATATATCTCTGTCTGAGACCTGTGAACTCCATTCCTTACCAAGTCACAAAATGGTTTCATTCACAGAAAACATAGGACTGAGGGTACATGTGGGGTTCTTTTGTCCATTTGAGTATTCAAGATGGATGAACTGCATGACTGGTTAAAGAAGTGACTACTGAGAACAAGAACATGTCTGCTTGTTGCCTTGCTGGCAGAAGAAGTCATCAGGTAGCAATGAATCAATCTCTCTATATGCAGGAGCAGACTTATTTGAGTCTTTCATTTGTAAAGAGGTACATCTTAATTCATAAAAACTACAATGGACTAGAAATAGTGCAAGTTTAGAACTAATCTGCTGAAAACAGAGTGTCCTGAGGATTTTTCCATGAGCAGATAAACAGAAACTCCAGCACAACAGTAAACGCCTTTTTAGCTCTCTTGCTATAAACTTCCCCATTCATTACCTCCTGACCAGCAATCAACTAAGATATGGAAAAGTGAAGGAAAATATTTGAACTATTTATACGCCAGTGAAGGTGGTACCATATTATCTTCCTTCTTTTGCAAGGTCATGTGTGCTACCTGTAAATTATGCCTCCTAGCTACTGTGAAAATATGTTATCTTGTGAGTTAGGGGTGGGAGGAGTCAAAACCAAGTAGAACAAGCAAAATGCAGTGTGGTGGAAGTGAAAATACATTCTATTGCAAACCACCCAGCACTGTTGCCATGCTGTACATACAGGAATCAATAAAGAGCTTAGCTTCAACCCCCAAAATCTTTCTCTTTCACTCCTCTGGAACATCTCTGTGGTAGTACCTCACAGGTCTGTTTCTCTTCTTGCTTCAGTGACAAAGGGAAGAATAATTCATTCCAGAGAGAAACTGTAACTTGCCATTGACATTGCTTCTCTTAGCATGATGATTCTCTTTAGTTACAAAATAAGAGCACAATGAAACTTTTTAAACACATCATAAAGGTAACTGGAAATTCCATCCCATTGCCCATTCCCATGTGTTCTCTGTGGTTGCATTGGAATGTAGATTCCTCATTTATCCAGCTGCCTTTCAAACTCCTTATCAGCCCTTGTTTCATAGAGACTCAATGAATCATGGTTTATGCTGAAACTGTTATATCTGACTACTTTGAGTTGCGTGCATGAGGGATTATGAGTCATGCTGGTCCTTTCCTAGCAGAAAATTGGCCTCAATATTGTATCTTCAGAGTTAGTACAGATTCTCATTCCTCACCTCTCTGTAATCCATGACTTAATTCAGGTAAAGGAAGCATAGAATAATAGAGTATCTCAAGTTGGAAGTGACCTGTAAGGATCACCAAGTTCAACTCCCTGCTCCTTGCAGGACTACCTAAAACTAGACCATATGAGTAAGAGCAATACAGATGCTCCTTGAGCTTTGACAGGATTGATGCCATCATAATTTTCCTGGGAAGCCTGTTCCAGTGACCAACCACCCTCTCAGTGCAGAATGTCCAGTGTGAACTTCCCCTGACACAGCTTCATTCCATTTCCCTGTGTCCTATTAATAGTCACCAGAGAGAGATCAGCACCTCCTCCTCCACTGCCTCCCTTGAGGAGGTTTAGACTGTAATGAGGTCACCCCTCAGCCTTCTCTTTTCCAGGATGAGCAAGCCAAGTGACCTTAACTGCTCTTCCTGTCTTGCCTTTGAGAGCTTTCACCATCTTGGTTGCCTTCCTCCAGACGCAGTATAGTAGTCTGATGTCCTTCTTATATGGAGGCCCTCAAAATTGCACATAGTTCTCAAGGTGATACCACACCAGTGTAAAGTGGGACATTCCCCTCCCTCAGCCAGCTAGATATGCTGTGCTTCATGCTCCTTAGGATGAGGTCGGCTCATCTATCTGCCAGAGCATATTGATTACTTTTATTCAATCCAAACCTCTTTCCACAGGGCTGCTTTCCAGCCTCTCATCCCCCAGTCTGTAAGTCTTACCAAGATTACCCTGTCCCAGAAGCACTTGACATATTCCAAATCAAATGCATTTGCTTAAACATACTTTTTATTATGATGAAAAGAGGAAAAGAGTACATCCACAAGGCCTGTTACATATGGATACATAGAAGAGAGTTTGAATAGCAGCGTGCTATCTTTGGTCATGATGATTGAACTCAAACCATTTAAGGAGATACATGTAATTTAAGATTCTCATCATGCATTTTTAGGAAGTGAGGAAGAGCCTTGCAGTATCAGGAGCACAAAGAAAAGCAGTTGCCTTGTCAGAGCAGGACTGTTTCATCTGGGAGCTTTTGAGTGACTAATTCCAGAGGAGTCACCATGAAGCTTGGCCACAGAAACCAGGATTAATTAGAAAGCTGCATTTTTTCACAATAAAACATCTGCTGGTAAATGAAGTTGTGTTTTCTCATTGTGATGATTCAGCACTATTATTAACTTGCACCAGGAACATATCAGTTCACACTCATGCTTTCTTTAGGTCATTCCATTAACTTTTCATCCATGAGTAAATAATGTTATTCTGAAGAAAGGAAAGGCGAAAGCCCTCTGTTTTCATGGCATAATTTCTCTGGTTTAATTTTTTTTTTTTTTAAATTAAGCCTTCCAGTTGTGGAAAATATGAATGAAAGAGAAAGTTTTAGTTTCTTTCTACCCTTGATACTGCAATGCTTTAGGTCTTGTGGTGAGGGACAGAAATTATTTCAGGTTTTTCATTTTAAGGGGAAACACATCTGCCAACGAAGAGAAAGCTGTCGCTTGGTTTGTGCTTGATCGCGAAGAAGAAAGGATGGTCAGCCCTAAACTCATCAAGATCACTTGGAATTTCTGACCCAGCTTCTGCTGAGCTTACCACCTCATTTCCTGCTTCATCGATTTCTATAACTGCCTCATGGACAGCTTCAGACAGCTTCAGATCCTCTGCTGAAGAGATGCCAGAAAGATTGGCTGATGAGCTGAACAGATCAGTAATACCCAAGGCCATTAAGACAGAGGTGAGATTATATTTTTCTTGTATCCTCATGCGGGGAAGGTACACTTTCATTTTCCTCTCTTGCATGGCACTAGAGCTGGTCCAGTCCACCAGCTTTTGCAGGGTGAGTGAACTCTCAATCTGCAAGGACACAAGAAAATGAGAGCACAACTTTCTTCATACCAATACAATACCAGTGGTGGCATGTTTGGCACAGCATGTTTTCTTCTCTAGGTAAATATAGATTATATACTTATATATAGATTATATATAAACAAGCTATGATTCTTTTTCTACTCTGCCCTATGTTCTGTTCCTTTAATAGGCTCCCTGACTTTTCATCAGATGGCTTATCAGCAAATTTCACCTAAACCTTTTCCCTGTTTATCATCTTTACTTGAGAAGTATATTCTAAAATTCATTCTGTGCTTTTGAGTTGTAAGCTCTGTCTATGTTTCAGGCCTCCAGGAGACTAGGTATTCATGGTCTGAATACCATGAATATATCAGTTAGTATATCATTAATACCAGGAATATATCAGTCAATACCTGAAATATCAGTTATTACTGAGGAAATTTATCTGTGTTCAAATGCCTCTTCCGTATTACAATTTGTATTATTTGTGTTAGTGTACAAGCATTCAATGAACTCTTATTTATTACATAGCTTCTCCTATTCAGACTAACTACTGTCCTTCTAGTGCTGATATCCCATGCCTGTATTCTGTTTCTATCAGAAACAGTGTATTACATTCATTTTATTTTCTAAAATTGCTTGAACCACTCCAGTACCCCGCATATTCATATTTCTGGTTTTCTGAAACTCATACCTGCTCCAGGCCAGAGACATCATCAGGCAGTATGACCAACATGCACAGCATCCCACTGGCGTATTGAAGCTCCAGGATCCTCACTTTCTCAGAAGCCACCTCTGCCACTCTAAATGAACCAACCTGATACATCATCTGCACAGGTTTTCTTTCTTGCTGCAGAAACCAAATAAGACAATACAGTTTTCACAAAGATTATTCTTAGAATGCAGAACTGGCTGATTATGGTTAAAAGTACTGATTACTCTCATTCAGAAAGATTGTAAAACAATTTGTCTATTCTCCATAAACTCTAGAAGAGAACATATGTGCTTGTGTACCTCTGAAATTCTGAAAGCTGCTGGCTGTGTGTCTTCATCCTTAAATGCTTTCTGCCACATTCCTTTGAAGGAAATGGCATTAACAAGGACCATCTGAGTCTGGGGATCCACAGAGCCCTGATGAAGGATGTTTCTGATCATTCCTTTAAGAATGCATAAGAAAAGAGAACACATGTATGTAACACATCTGGATATAAAACATCTTACTTGGCAATCACAATATTAAATGAAGGGTGTGGAATTTGTGGAAGGAGAATATAGGACAGGACCATTGTTTTGTTTTTGTAGCTGTAACCTTATACTTCCAAGGAAGATTTGCTCACTGCTGTTGGCAATAGCTGCTGTTTCCTCTTTGTAAAGTATTATAATGGGAGATGTAAGACCCAGAAATTTCCTTGTTGCAAAATGACTAAACCTGTATATATTGTGGCAGTGAGAAGAACCATTGGCGCCTTTATCCCCAGGATGGTTTCAAACCCAAATAATAAGCATAAACACTTCTTGCTTCAAACCAAGGTTGAAAGGCAATGTCTATATAAATAAGATAGCGGGTAAGAAAATCAGAATTGTAATCTGCTTCCTTCTAATACTTTTTTCTTGTTTATTCTGTAGTTCTTATGCACATTGCAAGCTCCTCCCTTAGTCCTTAATCTTGCCCTGTTTTTCAAAATATGACAACACACCAGAGGTTGTGCAATTGTGAATTCCTTTTCATTTAGAATTCAGCATCTTTTATCTTTGTTTGCTCTTCAGGCCATGTGTTGCAAGCAGGAGGGAAAGGGATGTTCTGAGGGGGCAAGGAGGAGACTGGAAGAATGAAGGAACCACATGTAGATGCAGTAGGGTAAAAATCCCATTTGTGATATGTCTCTTTCTATGCATTTCATAAACCTCCCTACCATTTCTCAACTCTGTGGTTTTCTGTTACCCAGTCTCTCAACCAGCTAGCTATGCTTCTGTTAAGATTTCAGAAGTGCATTATGGCTGCATACCATACTCAACAGGCACACTCTCTAGGGAGTCTGAAGACAAAGTGCACTGATCAAAGGATATACAGATTCTCAACATTAACATCAAAGCACTTGTCAGCCTTTACAAAGCATATTTCATCAGAACAGGAGGTAATGCACAAAGCCCCTACAGCTATAGGAAGTCTTCTAAAAGAGATGCCACTGAAGAAAAAATAATGATTAAACGATAGTTCCATATTTAGGAACTAAGCTGCTCTTCAGAAGAAAGTACAAGGGGAGAGGTTGTAAGGGTTTTTATCTCCAGACTGAAACGTTCTCACATGCTGTTCAAACATGGTGGCAGAAGGGAAAACACCAGAACTTGGCTTGTTCTTACCATTTGTCTGGCCTTCAACCCAGGAATTGATGGCCTCCCTTGCTTGATCTGCATCTGCTTGGAAGTTGATAGCTTCCAAGCCTCCTTTGTACAGTTCTTTCACACATTGTAAGTATTCCTGCAAAGGAAGAGAATATGATTGTCAGATCAGAATGTCAAAGCATTTTGAAAATGGGAAATGCAAGACTGAAATTAACAGATGTTAATAATCTGCTTATCAAGGTTAGTCAGTAAACCATACTGGAGTTTTTAGGCATCTTAAAGTTTGACATCCATTGCTTCAGACAAGAGTATGTGCTTACATTTCAAAAAATATTTTCCAGAACTAAGTTTAATCTAAAATGTTATTCACAGAATCACAGAATTTTAGAATTGCCTTGGTTGGATGGCACCTTTCAGGTCATCAAATCCAACTATCATCCTAGCACTGACAGGAACTATCACTAAACAATGTTGCTAAGCACTGTGTCCACCCACTTTTTAAATACCTCTGGGGATGGAAATTCCACCACTTTCCTGGGAAGCCTGTACCAGTTAATTTCAGTTGAAGTATGGGGTTTTTTGTTTTGCCTCTTTTTAGCTATTTTTTTTATGCAATAGTATTTTCCTTTAATTTCAAATCAAATGCTACTTTCAGTGGGAAAACTTGGAACAGTTTTGAGAACCAGAAGTTTTTTTCAAGTTTATTTTACAAGGTGGGAGAACATTTGCAGTTCTGTCCAACAGCAGTTCCCTCTCATAATTACACCTTGACATAATTGAATCGTGATTGTAATTTGCACATCTATTTAGCTAGATACATTTTTTTCTCAAGGCTATACTTGTTTAGGGCTGTGAAGTCACAAATCTTTTCTTCGATATGGAAGATTTCTGCAGCAGAACCTACATTTCTGACAGGACTTTTGCATTACAGAATGGTACAACTTTGACATGGAAATACACACAGAACAAATCTTAGAACAACTCACCGGTTGGATTGGGTATGACTCCTCAGCATAAAGTCTGCTGGCAAAGTCGACTGAGTAATTGCCACTTGGTCTGGTGATTTGGGCGAATATGTCTCTAAGTGCAGTTTGAGCGCTCACAGATGTGCCACACTGGATGGTTGGTATGAATACAAATTTAAAAAAAAATAGATTATGTTATTCTAGTTTTAGTACTAAGAAGTTTTTTTTTTCATGTTATATGAGAAGAGTAATTCAGATAGTTCTGCAAGTAAGACTGATGTTCATCCTGTCTGTGTTGTTGCTATAACTACACTAATGTAGTAATTTTGTAATATATGTCATTCTGTGATAGTTTTCTACTATAATTTCCTCATACCTCTCTGATAGACCCTTAACACTGTAGTAACCCAGCTCCAGCAGATCAGGTAGTATTTTCACCATTCCCAGCTTTCCCCTTTTAACCAGAAATGTCTAACTACCTCACCTATGCATACAAATATCTACAATTACCCTTATTTGCCCAATATTATTCTTCTGGATAAGATTTTATCCTTGTTCTGAATCCTGTTACCTCACTACTCTATGCTTATGATCAAGGCATTCCCCCAAGTGCAGATCAATAGCTGCTCATTGGAGAGGGGCTGGAAGTGCTAAGAGACTGCTTTATCTGCCAGATTTTGTTCCCAGCACAAAAGTGATTTAGAGAAGGAGATGAAATTATTTCTGTACCTGAGATTCGGTAGTGTCTCCCGAGCCTGAGATTTGGTCAAAGTGAAAAACCTGTAATTGAAAATGACAGTGTTTGAAATAACAGGTCTGTCCAAAAAAAGACTACATGACTGAGATTAACACATGCTTTTTGAGGGAACACTACTGGCTAACTAAGAAGCTGGATGACTCACTGAGTAGCTGTGTCTACTGTTGCCTGTTTAGGTGATCTATAGATGGAAAGCTATCTTTAGGTGTTCTATAGAACATCCAGAAATCAGCTCCTGTGTGTGCTATTAATAATATTTACTTTCTTCCATGTTACAAGACACTCCTTTACGGAGAACTGAGAGCTATAGGAAATTCAGGTGAAACTCTTCGCAGCCTGGAAATGTGTTTTGACTCTTTCCCTGGAGATTTGATCCTGTTTCCCTACTAAACAGATGACCACTGGAATGTGGTGTTCTTTTTGACAATCCTACTGCTAACAGTTATAAATTTAATTTTTTTTTCAGTGGGAGCTTGAGGTATCCCTAAGTTTTGATAAATGTGGATACATATTTTTTAGCCTCTGAGCTATGCAAAGGACATTATCATTCAATTAAATTATCTGGCCCTATTGAGGAGCAGGAAGGTTCAAGTCCTTAACTGTAGCCTCACCTTTTCAATCTGAGCCCTGGTGTTTTCTTTTGCTCCCAAGGAGACCAGGGACAGAGCTGAAATGATGGTCAAGGGAGAGCAAACGATGTTCTCATTGGCCTTATGGACTTTCAGCTCCTTGAATACATCTAAGGAAAATTCTGCACTCACTGCACCGATGGAATCCATTGTGGAGCCTGGATTGTCTAGAGAAAACAGCAGAGGTACAATAGCAATGTAAAGATGGAATATTTTGCAAATACAGCACAGTGCACTTTATTAGTAGTTAATAGGCAACAAAATATGAACAAAATATTCTGAAATCATTCTGTGGTAGTATGCCTATTGCTAAGTTCACCTCTAATGCATGCTAGAAACTCTGTATTCATAAATCTATTTCTTTTTTAATTTGTATTTGGTCACATTTTTTAGCAATAAAGTTCCTCAGAGGTCTTATATACGTGTATGATTTCAAAGCAGTGAAATAACAGCTTCCTATACTTATTTTCATTCAGTGAAGGCTAACATTTCTTGTCAGTTTTCAGTATCTTTGATTAAAACAAGAAAACAAGGAACTATGATGTCTTTGATACTCATGCAAAGCTGTATATTTAAAGTGCAAAATTCAGTAGATTTGATACAGGCTTGGAAAGATATAAGCAAAAGCAGAGACTATCTGCTGGGTTTATTTTCCAAAAATAAATAGGTGCAGTTTGTTGCACAGTACTTACTGTGTCAGTAGATCTTTGAAAGCTTGGATCTTTACCCTTGTTTTTGTAATGGAAGCATGGATAGGCAATATAATTTGTCTAAGGTCACCTAGACTAGGAGAGAAACTAGCACACAGAAGTCCTATTCCACCCTAAGCTACATTAAAACTTTTCTGAGAAGTTAAATTTTGTGAGGGTCATTCAGAAGGAATAGAAATGCAGACATGATAAAATGGCAATGTCTACTTATAGTACAGCACTGTTAAAATAATGTTTGTGACATAGATAAGTCAAAGCTTTAGATTTGTTTCTGTCTGAGGCTGCTATAAAGTGGTGGACAGCATAAGACCTGCGTAGCCACCAAAGTTTTGGTGACCACACTCTCAAGCATACACATGCACTTACATATATTTCTCTCAATTTCATTTCTGGATTCAAATTAGCATTTATAGAGTACTGTAAAAATGTAAGTCTGTACAACATCTCACATTTCTGTCTTCTACAGTGTTGACCAGCTGTATTGACCTGGGAAGCAATGGTTAGAGAAATTTCATTATAAAACTAAAGAGCATGAAATAAACCCAGTAAATTCACCAAAGACTACAGTTCTGCTCTCACAGTCTGTTGTAACAGAGGTCAGTCAAGCAAACGTGTTCTTTAGCTACCAAAATCAAACCTGAAAGATGCTGAGCAAGAGGGTCGGCTGATCTGAAATGAAATCATCTTTTAGGTACAAAACAGTATTTTAAGCACAAAGAATAATCTTTGTAAAAGTCTTCTGAAAAACAAGTAAAGTTTTACACATAATGAAGTAGCGTAGGACACACACAAATGGATGAGAAGGTACCAAACACAACCCAGTAATTGCTCCTTTTTTAGGTTAAGGCATAAGTGAGAAATAATACAGCACAAAGAAAATAATTAGCACAAAGGCTAATTTTCCTAGAGGAAAGCTTACCTTTAGAGCTTCAGCACCAAAGGCTATACAGCTTTCCAGCTGTATGTAGGTTGACTGGCTGAATCCCTCGGAATTTATACAGTCTGAGCCATGGCCCTCCCTCTGCTGCCCTTCAGAAGTTTGACCTTTGACACCATAAAAATGATTTAATGGGATTAGGTCAGATTTTACTTTCAATAGATTTTTTTTTTTTATTAAAGGACAAGCAAATATTAGGTTTTTATTCTGTAACAATGTGTTTTCCATAGGTACAGTCAAGGCTGTTGGTCTGGAGAAAAGGTTGAGAAAAGATGTTCGCGTTCCTTTAAGCCTCATTTATTAGGATTACTAGGATTTTAATGGAAAAAAATGTGAAAACCTTAGTTGAAACATGCAAAAGCATGTAATGATAGGACAAGGATAATTGATTTTAAACTAAAGCAGGACGTTTAGATGAGATGAGACATTGGGAAAAAACTACCCACAGTAAGGGTTGTGAGACACTGGAGCACATTGCCTAGAGAAGTGATGGCTGCCCCATCCCTGGAGACACTAAAGGGCAGATTTGATGAGGCTCTGAGCAAGCTTATCTAGTGTGAGATGTCTGTGCTCACCACAGGCCATTGGACTAGATGGCATCTGAAGGTCCCTTCCAACTCAACACATTCTATGGTTCTATAAGTTATTGATCAGTCTGATTATAATTAGTCAATTTGTTATTATGGTTGCAGTTACAGACCAGAACTGTGTTTCAGTTATTCCTTTTCCAGTGTGTAAAGTGCATCTGAGCCATGCTAGACAGCAGATAAATGAGAACAGGATTTGGGCTTTTTCAACTAAGAAAACTAGAAATAAAGAAAGGTGTGTGTAAGAAAACATTTTGATTGAGATGAAAGTCAAAAGCAGGTACATTTTCTTTGAAAAACTGTGGTATTTAAAGAAGATCTTTAATGAGTGTGAAGGGTTTATTACAAACTATTTTATTCTACAACATAGCCCCAGATAACATCAAAAGTAGTAAATTTTAAAAGTGCTTTTCATATGTATTTGCAGTATGTCTCTCAGATCTTCCATGGGTAACTTAATGACCTGGCAGATGACAAAGGAATTGTGAAATCCAGTTAAACAGGTGTTCATGGTCTGTAGGGCACCCACAATACACAATTGCAAATATATGTAGCAAATAGCAGTCATAATACACAATAGCATAATATACAATAGCAAATATATGCTTTCTGTTCTGAAAACATTTAATTTATAAAAGTTATTGGTCTCTATTGAAATAATAGAATGAACAAACAGTAAAGAAACCATTCTGACCTCTATAAATCACTCTGTGATTTGTAAAAAGGAGGTGTGGGATAATCCAAAAGTCAGTATGACATAATTCCTTGCAACACATACAAATATGATGATGATTTCTGTTAAGGAGAAGAGGTAGGCTGCCTGTGCTACTGTTGAAAGTTTAGACAGTGCAGTTTTCTTTGCAAAAATGAATGTAAAATAGAAATTTACATTCTCCTTAGTGAGTTCTTGGTACCAAGGCAATCTGAGGACTTAAGAATGATAAGATTGTAGTGGAAGCTTTATTTTTTGCTATATTTCTACTCCAAAGGTATCACCCAAGTGTTTTGTTTTAGGTTGGGTTAGTTTTGGGTATTTTCCCCACAATAGTCTCACTTTTTTTTTGTAAGGCCTACTATTTCCATTTCAGGCTTTAATAAAGTCTAAAAAGCTTGCCTGCATTTTTGATGGTAAAAGTCCTTCTCAGAGTATGTTATCCCTACCTATAAAATATGTTGGTAGAGAAAGGGAATGGAGAATATGTGTGCTCTTAATCAAAAATCTCCATCATCTAGTCAATCACACACCAGTTCTGTACATATATATTTTACTTAGTTCTTTGTATCTGTCTGTTAATATACAGACCAATGTAGACCAATTTATCCTGACACACTGAAACATCCTGGTGAAATAACAAGGAGAAGAATAAGAGTTTACCAACCAAACAGGTGCTGGAGAAGACATTCAGCCTCAAAGGGATGCCTCCAGATATTTCAAAACATTAAGACAGTGCTATCATAGCAGAGTAGAATGGCCAAAAATACCCTTCACAAGAAGGCAGTTTTAGTAGGAAAATTTCACTCTTTCTAGGGGTCTGTCCTGAGACCATGCCACCCAGATACAGAAAGGGTACGGGGCAGCTCAGCCTGGACCTCAACTCCTTTCTCACCCTCTCAAAGGGAGAGCAGCTGTAAGGCTGAACAAGCCTTGTGAAGCCAGGAGAATACAGTACCTTTTTAATGGAAACTCTCTGTGAAAAGCCCTGTCTTTGTTTGAGATGTCTGGTGGAGGATCCTGAATAATTTCTGTCTTATAAGTTTCCCCATACAGGAAAGGGACAAGTTATCCACTATGGCCAGAACTGTCAGCCTTTTTATCCGAGCAGACACCAGGTCAGATCAGTAAAGTATTTACAAAGTAACACTGGCATATATAACTCTCTTTCTTTTCTGTTTTTTTAAAATGTCTTACATTTTCATGAACATGTTTGAGTGTCTTGTGTCCCTTGGATGTTATGTATAAATGCTTTTAGTAGAACTTTGCCATAACCTGTCTTGAGAATAGTGAATAGTAACAGGGTGTTTCATGCCCAAAAATTTGGTGTACTGGTGATATGAAGCATTGAATGTATAAACAAGTACCCACATTCCCTCTTTTATATCCCCAAACAGAGTGCATTCCCATTTCATTTGTGTGTAGCTCAGTAGATGAGGCAGTACCACAGATATGAGGAAAGGCTGAAGTGCTTTCTAGTGCAAGATGGCCAGAAGGATAACTGGCATATAATAAAATACAGGGAAGTGTGCCCAGACTCTGAGAGACACAGAGAATGTATCACACTTTGCTTTACTGTCAAGCTTTATGTTCACAAAATAATGTTTATCAGAAGCCCTTCAAAGCTGCAGAAGATAAGGCTAAAGAGAAGATGCCAAAGTAGACATACAATGCTCAAACTGTGCTATACTAGGGGGAGCTGTTGACTCCCTTAAGTGTAGATAGGCCTTACAGAAAGATCTGGATCTGCTTGGCATGGGGTCTTGAGAGAGTAAGCAGACCTTTCTGCTGTTGGAACACTACCTGAGACAACTGGCACAGGTGTGCAAAGCAGGGCAAACATCCTGGTTTGACAATGCTTGTCCCAAGAAAGAGGTCAGCTAAGGCTCTGCTGCCCTTTTCTCTACCAGGTAGTTTCATTGTGGAGCTGTCACTAAATCAATAGATTTGAGTTCGTGAGTTTTGGACACCTGAAAGTGTGAAAGGAACCTTTTATCCAAAAGGTTATGAAGTCCAGGTCAGCTCACAAACCATCCAATCACAAAAAAATATATGGAACTTTTGTTCTCCTTGTTCCTGCTCTTTTGCCAGTAGGAATGAACATGTTCATTGTTTCACAATTGTCTTTGTTCCACATTGTGAATCTGGAAGCTGCCTTTCCATGAGGGGCAGAAGCAATCATTCACAGAGAGAAATCACTTTACCCAGAGTGTCTGCAGCTGACCGGCTGATTGTCTTTGCAGACCTTGGTGCTGTAGTTCTTCTCATTGATGACTAAGGAAACAGCTGCTCTGTGGGACTGTGGTTTATCCCCAGACTGAAGAAAATGAGACATCTGATCAAGCTCCTTCAGAGAGAACATCATAGCTCACCTGACATCTTTATGCAGTAGCACTATGACATTTTGAAGAGACCAACATTGTTGCCTGCAATGCTGCCTCACAGCTTGTGCTAGGGACTTCTGTCATTGCTCCAATTGTCATCGAGATATCCCATAACAGGCCTTACACTCATTTTAACCTGACATGGGCTCAGCCTTCATTGTAAAACTGGTATTTTCTTAATGCTTCCCCATGAATATTTGATCTGACATAGTCTAATGTGGCTTTCATGGCACAGCTTTCAATAATTATAGTAGGCCACAAACAGCTTGGATGGGATTATCTTAACTAAAACCTAAGGTCTTCCTCAGTGTGATTGAATGAGTTTTAGCCTCACCTACATGCAAAGCCTTTTCCTTGCTCCCATACATGCCACAAATCCTGCATGGTCTCTCTCTGATGATGAAGTTTCCTTGACTCTGGTTGATCTCAATTAGAAAAAGAAAGTGCACAGAAGGTGGAAGCAAGGACAATCCACCTGGTGGGAGCACAGAAGCTTTTCCCATTCATATAGTGATGGAATATGAAAAATTAAATTTTTGATGGAGGTAAAACTGAGAAGGGATATGAAGTGATATAAGGTAAATTCCTTTATGCAGGACAGCAAAAAAAAGACTAAGGAAAGTCGGGATGATTGGAGAAGGTTCCTAATGAATTGAAAAATTACTAATTTTCAGAAAGGTGAAAGAGGATAATTCAGGAGACTACAGGCTTCTGCAGTCACTGTAAAGGTGTAGTACACTGCTTCAGGGCACTAGGGTTAGCCTTCAATATAGAACCATAGAATCATAAAATAGTTTGGGTTGGAAGGGACCTTAAAGATCATCTAGTTCAAACGACCCTGCCATAGGCAGGGACACCTCCCACTAGACCAGGTTGCTCAGTGCCTTGTCCAGCCTGGCTTAAACACTTCCTGAGAGGGGACATCCACCTCTCTGGGCAACCTGTTCCTGTGTCTCACCACCCTCACTGTAAAGAAATTCTTTCTTATATCTAGCCTGAATCTACCCTCTTCCATCACATATCCTATTAAAAAGTCTTACCCCAGCCTTTCTGTAGGCCCACTTCAGGCTAAGCTACA
Organism: Turnix velox; assembly: GCA_013400935.1. Lineage (NCBI taxonomy): Eukaryota > Metazoa > Chordata > Aves > Charadriiformes > Turnicidae > Turnix > Turnix velox. The sequence continues at coordinate 78,001 of VZTY01013576.1, forward strand.
ATGAGATCCAATATGACCTGTTAAGAAAGGCACTCAGACTCCATGAGATATTGCTTAAAGTAACATTTATTGCAACTGCACTAAAATGAAAAAAGAGGGTAGTACACATAGACCTACACTCTCTCAAATGCAGGGAGCCTCAGGCTGTGCAGCATTGCACAGACCACCAGTCAAGGCAAGGTGTGAAGTGCAGGTTCCACCCATGGAGATAGATGTTCACTGACACTTTGGTCTTTGGAGCTCTATCAGGGTTTTCTAAAGAAAACAATTCAATTCTAATATGAGACAAAAGGATGTTTGCATGAAAACAGTACTGCTTCACTTTATGGTGAATACAGGGACTCCAGTGGTACAATGACCCATACCAAGTGGGAGCTGCCTACAGGTTCTTTCCTTCCAATTGGCATGCAAGGTCTACCCTCCTGCCCAGAGGTATATGCAGCACAGTGTAGGACAACAAGCCAACCTATCTGCTTGGCACAGCACAGGCCTGTGCCTCCTTGTGTCAATGGTTATGTGGATCACCAACTCCTTGATGTACAATTGTATTTGAGTTCAAATCACTGCAAGGCCATCTGGGTGCATTTCAAGACACATGGGAAAAGCCAGCATGGATTCACCAAGAGAAAATCTCCCCTGATCAACCCCATTTTCTCCTAGGATGGGTTGGTTTGTCCTATAAACAAGGGGAAAGCAGAAGATATTGTACTCTTTGACTTTAGTAAGCCTTTCAGCATAAGGTCAGAAAGTGTCCTTGTAGCCAGGATTAGAGAGATACAGACTGAGTAAGTAGACAATAGTGTATACAGAAAATTATCAGGAGCAGGAGGAGCAGGGCTACTCCATGAGGAATGTGAGCCAGGCTAAGTGTATCCCCAGGGTGGGCAATGACCTTATCACTTGGTGCCACACCACAAGGTTTGACCCTAGGAAGGGAGAGACAAATGCCAGCAATAGGATCCACTGACAGCCCTGGACTCAGCAAGAGAAGAACCAAGGCTTTGATCCATCTGGAGAGCCCAGGATCAGGGAGCAGAGTTAGTTGTTCCCTATGGAGTGGAGCAGGAGCTGCAGGAACAAGAACAGGCAGGATAAGGGCTTCATTGGCCAGGGTCTAGTCCTGTGGTATATGAGCCAGGGAAGCCAAACAGACCCTGAAATGGTGGCCAGATACAAATAAGTGTTCAGATGATAAGGCAGTATTATAGGGCAGGTCAAGCCAGGAAATCAGTCTGGAAACTAGGATCAAGACCCCCATTGCCAGGCAGAACAGAGTCATGGGGAGCTGGAGTCTGACCCTGCTGTGGCATCAATGGGCTGATGGCCTCTGGGGATTGACATGAGGTCCTGGGCTGTGGGCCACATGGGAGAAGACTTTGAGAGATCAAAGACAGTGAAGGACCCTCATGGCTCAGAGTCAGCAGCATCCCCTCTGAGTGAGGTCCAACTTCACTCCTCACAGACCCCTTGTAGGATTTAGGAGTGGTTCAGTGGCTGTTTGAGGGGACAAAGAGAGCAGGAGAGTGGACTGGAAAGGTAAATGGTATGAGAGTTCCGGGCTGACTGAGGGGGTTAGGTCACCCCAATGAATGGTCACAACCCAGGATAGAAGGAGGGCCTGTCTGAGTGAAAGAAGGTCTGTGGGTGCTTGAGGAGATCATGAAGTTTTGTAAGGACAAGGCTCTGCATGACAAGGGAGTAGAATCCTTGGTGCTTGTCAGAGGAGTCAAAGAGGCCTGAGCTCATTGCCAGGCAACAGCAAGGAACATCTTATCCTCAAGGAAAGGCAAACCAGGAGGAAAGGGAGCTTCCATGGCTATCTACGGCTCCGTCCCACGGGACTTGAGCAGGAACAGGCCCAGAGATCAGATCAGAACAGCCAAGAGTCCAAATCATGGATTGATGTCATGGCTATAAGGCAGGTCCAAAGTCAAAGCCGCAAAGTCAATTCACACATCAAAGCCAGGCTCAGGTCAGTGATCACAAGGCAGGACCAAGGTCACACTAAGAGTTATTGACCAGGCATGGGCTCAGCTGTGTTTGAACTGGAGACTGGTATACCTTTGATGTAGCACAGGGAAAGACTGAATGTTCTGGGACCATAAGAGTGGGTAGAAGCCCCAAGTGTGGCTGGTCAGAGCCCTGTCATCTCCTTATGATAAAAAAAGATGTGGCTGGAGACAAGGGTCTAAGGCTTAGGTCCGAGGTGTAACAGGAGGCAGGCAGTGTACTTAAGGCAGGGGCTTAAGTGACGCAAGTGGACTTCAGCTGTTGTGGGCAACAGTCTTGATTTGGGAGTTTTGTGTAATTTCTTGCTGATTAACATAAATACTTCGTTGTTGATTGAGGTATAGACAAAATCCAATGTAACAAACTATGAAACAGACAGACATTTCCTCCCTCTTCCCCACAAAACTTCAGTCTAAAAACTCTCCTTCTCAGCTTCCTAGTTTCAGCTTTCTAGTTATATTTTCCTTTGGTGAAGCAACAGGCAATGCAAGGGGTTGGTGTTTAACTGTTGTTGATGCTCACTTTTTTTGTGTGCTCTAGTCTACTCCATGAGCTGCAGTTCCACAGGGATATTCTTGTTCCAATGTTAGTCATCAGTGGGCTGCATTTCCTCTGGCTGCAGTCCCTCTGAGTTGCTTCCACTGGTATGGAGCACCTTGCCCCAGGAGTGTGCCTTCAACTGTGCTGTAAACATGTATTTCCTCTGTTTCATTTCTCCAAACACATCTTACATGCCTCTCTTTATTATGCTTGAGTAGAAGAGTCGTGTCCCTCTGACTGCCTGAAGGTTTGGCATTCAATGAGATCTTTTAATCCATTACAGGGTCAGTTGCTACTGGTTCTGACTGGCTGAGGCAAATTCATGTCCTTCTCTCCCAAAGACCACCCCTAGTACCAAAGTGGTGCCAGTGCCCAATACAGGTTTCTGGACCTGTGCACAGAGGGTTTGAAGGAAAGCTGTTGCTGGGTCTGGTCATACTCTCAGGGTCCTGACATTGGCTTTTTTGAGGCCTGAGAGTTCAACAGCTGGTATTATTTTCTAGATATTTATTACTTCTCAATGGATTTATCTTCCCTGATTTTTTCCAGTGTCCTTTTAAAATCATATAAAATTCTATCATCATCTCCATAAGGTCTATCATTCATCTATTTATTTGATGTCAGATATCTCTTTGTCTGTTTTTACTAAACTATTTTCAATTAAATTTTATAAAATACAGAAGAGAAACTGAATAGTCAGTCTTTGCCTTTGTCTCCATATAATTCAGGGCTTCAGAAACCTCTGCTTTTGAGAGCATTTTTCTTTCCCTAGGAGGCTGGCTACCCGGGCTCAGGCACAACTGAAGCAATTGTCTGACTTTGAATCAGAGCACTGTTTGTGGTAGAGGTGTGAGATACCTCCATGGGGGCCTACATCTTCCTCACTTGAGAGAAGCATTTAAACTAGGTCTCTCCTGATGTGTAAACTTAACATCTGGACTTGATACTTGACCTATGTTATTGCTACAGGCTTATTTTGGAATCTCTGGATTATGGCAAACAGCCACACTTCCTTATCAGGAAGGCCCCTGCCTTGCTGACCTTGCTGTCTGTCCTTGCTGTCACCTGCTGCAAGGTGAGGGAGGTCCCCTTCCCTTGCTGAGCAGCCTCAGCCCTGCTGCTCCTTGACAATTCCCTCTTTGCTTCTTCTTTTCGAGATTAAAGAATCTTAGCTTATTAGTCACAAGAAACAAAAAACTGAACGACTTCTCTTTGACAAATCCCTCACAGGCAATATGTAGCTTTCAGTTTGATTCAGCATGCTGTGCTTTCTCATGTATCACCAGAGAGGTGATTTTGCCCTTCTACTCGGCACTGGTGAGACCCCACCTGGAGTATTGCGTCCAGTTCTGGAGCCCTCAACACAGGAAGGACATTGAGCTATTAGAACGGGTCCAGAGGAGGGCCACAAAGATGGTCAAAGGGCTGGAGCAACTGCCCTATGAAGACAGGCTGAAGGAGTTGGGGTTGTTCATCCTGGAGAAGAGAAGGCTCAGAGGGGAATCTCATAGTAACTTATCAGTACCTGAGGGGGTCCTGCAGAAAGGCAGGGGAAGGAATTTTTAATTTGATATCGGATGGGAGGACTAGAAACAATGGATGTAAATTGGAGGGGGGTAGATTTAGNGTGTCCCTGCCTATGGCAGGGGGGTTGGAACTCGATGATCTTTAAGGTCCCTTCCAACCCAAATATTCTATGATTCTATGATCATTTGGTAGCCCAGGACAGCTTTCCCTCTGGAGCCAAGGAGATTCTCTGCATGGTCTTCCTCTAGTGACTAAGGTTAAGCCACATTGCCCGTGAAGCCTTGTGCCTGGAGCCACGAATTTGGTTTTCTTAGGAGGAGCTTAGCCTTTCTTGCAAGTCATAAGTGCAGAGAAGTTTGGAGTGGTCTCAGTCAATTATTTTCCCTCAAGGGCAGAGAAGATATGTTAGCTCCAACTACTCCCCAAATGACATGAGCAGGAAAGGTGCACTTAGTTCACAGAGTACCTTTATGTCCTATGCAGCATTAAAAGAGTGTGATCACAAGTGCCTGTTTCTGTTCCACAGACCCTTAGTAATACCATGTTTCAAAAACAACATATGACATGCAGTGAAAATGGAGTGTAAGTATGTATTGATGGCAATTTCTTGACATACCAACCTCAGTCAAGCTGCCATTGGAACAGAAATGGCTATTTTACAATACTTAGACTTTATGGGAACTGTGATTCATGCTTTTAAACTCTTGCTAGGCTTCAGAGTTCAAATATAGCAAGCAGGATCTGCTCCCCTCATGGATACTCACCTCTCATGCCTTAGCAATACCCTCTCTGCTGCTCTTTGTGGAATTGTCTCCTATGGGGGCTGCAGCAACCATGCTCACTGTGGCAGCTCCTTTACATCAGGTCCTGCTGGTGCAGATCATCAATGTGTAGGCATGGTTCTAGACATTGTCATTGGTATAGATTCTATTCAGCTTTGCTGAGCCTGCACTTCTCATTTTAGTCTGTACAAAGGACATTTTCTCCTTCATAACCAAAATAGCTCTATCCTTTCTACAATATTTGGCTTTTTAAAAATTTAATCCAGCACACAGACACCTTAAAATGCCTCTGGATTTTCTCAAAATAACATTTTTGTCTTTTTCTTAAAAAGAATTACTGGATTCCAAGTGCACTGCCACTGGCTACATTTTCAGTATGTTGGTCAGAATCATCTGCTTGCACAAAAGCTAAAATAAGAACAAAACTGGAACATGCATAAAGGTTTCAAACATAGTTTTCAACAGACCTCTTTCCGAAGACTGATAAACATCACTTCGTATCCCTAGTGACACCTAGTGGACCGGTTTAAAACAAGAGTTAGATGCTTCTCTTTCACAGTGAGGACATTAGGTGGACTCAGTGCCTCAAAAAACTCTTTACAGTGTAGTTTTGGGAACTACTGCTTCATTCTTTATTTTTTCCATTTCCTTGATCTCAAGTAATCATCAAGCAAAAGATAATTAAGAAAGAGAATAGCTATTCTTTCCCCTTCATGTTATGCAATAAATACTTCCATAGTAAGTGCTGATAGCTTTATTTTCGTTGTACCTAGAAAGTGCAGAGTGATGGACATGCTTGTTTCAGTTTATCAACAGTTTTATAATTGTTTAATAACCCTACACACTCTGCTTCTTGGGACAACATTTTCCAAGTCCTGCCTTTTTCTTTACTCTTTTTGTTTTCAGTAACAGCAAAACTCCATTGACTGCTTTTGGCCATAAGGGAAGCAGAACATAGTACACACAGGAAACCTTGAAATGTTGTATCTCTTGAAATACTTTTTTGCTTGAATACTGGTGTTAACTGTAGCTAATACTTTCTTGTGGAAAAAACAGTATTTGCAGACTTCATAGCAGCTGTGTAAACGTGTTTCCCTGCTGCCAGCATCATCATTTCAAATTATACTTAATGCTAACTTCACAAATGGTTGAGGCATCTCCAAATACCAGTGTGGGTCTCCTTTTTTAAACACTTTTAAAGAACCAACACTATAATTCACAGTTCTGCGTGTGTATCCCAGCAGAAGGGAGGTTGCTTAACCAAGCAATTAGGGTCAATAATATTTTAATTGGAACCTAATCAGCCTATGTAATTGTAAACTAAAGATCCTTCCCACTAAAATGGGAAACATCTCTAAAGAATCATCATATCAAGAGGCAATAGGAAAGATTTTCTTATATAATTCTTGTGGGTATGAGAGCTAATGCAGTCCACCTTTTAAGATAAACACTGTCATATTTTTGAAGCTTTATCTCTTAGGCATCACTTTGATATATTTATTAAAGATACTTAGAAGAAATGTTTTAAAACTATCTGGAAATAGAATGATGAAATCAAATAATTTTGTCATTTTATACTCAGAGAGATAAGCTCAAGTTAATAACTTCAGCTGTAGGGTTTACCTTGATTAAGTTCAAAATTTAAAAAAAATTCTTAAACTGTTTGACAGCTTCACATATGAATAAATTTTGGTTTTGAAATGAGGACCTAAATCCTAGTCTGTAATACTTCAGTAAATAATGACTGGCCACCCTGTCATGTTTCAGGTTGTGCCATGCTGTAATCCAGAAGAGATAATGACATGTTTATTTTGCAATGCTTTTATTAGAATAAATAGAAGAACCACCAATTAACATTCACAAAATCAATGATATGTCACTGAAATGAAGATAGGAGATTATATAAGCCAGGACAATGTTATAGATGGAAGTGATGATTTATGAAGAAATGGAAGACTTTCTGTATGCTCCCTCAGAACAAGACATGCAGTCTTACAGTATGAGCAGCACAAAGCAGACCAAATGTCTTCCTGGGAGAGGAATCCTTTGCTGAAGTTTAGAATTTTATCTGTTGAACTTTCCAGGTTTTAATTCAAGGATGGTGATGCACTGAGTTCAACAGAAAGGACAATTAAGATTATTGCGAAAGCTGTTTTTATCTCATAGAACCACATTCTCAGTAGCAGTGTCAGGATTTCTCACAAAAATCAAAACGCTGACCTGTCTTGCAAGGTATTAAATGACAATAGGGAATATTTCTCCTTACCTACCTCTTGAAATTCTCATTCAATCCTAAATACGTTTTGAATACCAGTTGTCTGAGCAGAAATACCCACACCTAAAGATCTGAAAAGTCACATGCTTCTTCAAGATAATCTCTCAGGGTACTGAAGGCTTTTCATTGGGACAAAATGACAAAGAGATTAAATTGAATTACAGAGGGGTCTGTTTTGAGAGGGGGAGGCAAGCATTATTTCTAAATTGTTTTCAACTTAGGGGGAACAATATCTACCAAAGAAGAGGATGGTGCTGGTTGGGTTGTGCCTGATGAAGAAAAGGAAAGAGCGGTTAACCCTAAACTCTTCAAACTCAGAGGAACGTTTGAGGTCTCCCATCACCTCTGCTGAGCCTGTCATCTCACTGCCTTCTTCATTGACTTCCATGTATGCCTGATGTATGACCTCAGACATCTTCAGGTTCTCTTCTGAAGAGATGCCAGACAGATTGGCCGAAGGGCTGAACAGGTCAGTCATACCTAAGGCCATTAAGACAGAGGTGAGGTTGTATTTTTGATCAATTTTCATGCGTGGGAGGTACACTTTCACTCTCTTCCTTTCCATTGCATCAGAACTGGTCCACTCCTTTAGTTTTTCAAAGCTGATTTTGTTTTCAAGCTGCAAAGAGAGACAGGGAATGAAATGCCTGAGACAAGAGTACAATGGCTTTACCAGCTGTATTTATACCCCTTGTAAATATTTCTTTCCATTTACTTAGTGCACAATAGGTCTGATACTCAATCTTAAATGTATTTGTTTATCTTATATGTTTCTTCCTGACAATAGCCTTCATCTCATCTGTCTTGATGAAGTACTACTAAACCTTTTTTTCTGAGAAGTTCTTCATCAGATCAAGGCTTTTTTCCAAAAATGCCCTTCTTGAAAACATCAAATCCAATTTGCCCCAGAATTGCTTCTACTGGAACATATTTTATTGATCCCTTTCCTCATCTTCCTTCCTTTCTAATGGTAATTTTCCCATTTTTCATTAGTCAGCTCTTGGAATGCTTTCATTGTCATTCCCTTTTTTATTTCCCCTTGGGTAAACTTATCTTGTTTAGCAGATTTGAATGTTGTCCTAGATGCCTGAAATTACTCGAAAAGGAAAAATATCCTGCAAGCATATCTGTTTCTAGCACCTAATGGAGATTGGTGCATATAGCAACATCCTCTTCTGCAGGGCTACAGCAAACTACATTCCTCTACCTTCATTTTGTTAGACTCAGCCCAGGGATTCTGCCTGAGGACCTGGTAGACTCTGGGGGGAATCTTGTGCTCCCCTGCCTGCCTAGCACAGCCGTGGTGTAGGCAGCTGCAATGTGAGTGGCCTGCAAGAGATCTGACAGTAGCCATGTCCCACTGAAATGATAACTCATCTGCTCCATTTGACAGATCCTTACCTGCTTCAGGCCAGAGACTTCATCAGGCAACAGCACCAACATGCTCAGCTGACCACTGGCAAGTGGAAGCTCCAGGATCCTCATTTTCTCAGCAGGCAGCACTCCCACTTTGAAGGTGCCGTTTTGACACATCATTTGGACAGGCCTGCTTTCTTCCTGCAAAAACAGAAACAAGAGACATCGTAACCACGGAGAGGTTTTTTTTCTTTAAGCAAGCAACTGTACAAAGTCTTTGAAAGAGGCAGGGCTTTTTCTTCGTGTTCTTCACATATGTTGTCTTGGAAGATGAGCTACATCCCCATTATCCTCTCCTGCTTTCTGGTGTGTCTTGGAATCCTGATCAGACACACATCTTGCAAACACTCCTCGGAACATAGCACCCAGACTGCTGGCTTCATGAGCCAACAGCCATCCCATGTTCAGGCCTTCCTAGTGCCATGATCTCTTACCTTTGTCACATTGAAGGGCTGTTCCTCGGTATGGTCTTCTTTAAATGCTGTCTTCCACATCCCTTTGAAGTAAACGGCATTCACAAGGACCAGTGCAGAATCAGGATCAACAGAGCCTGACACAAGGAAATCTTGGATTTGTCCTTTAAGAAAGAAGTAAAGCAGAGAGTAGTAAGACAGACCTCCTCTACTGTGCAGAAATGCCTCCTGTGAAGGGCATGGTGTCCTGCTGCTTTGTGGGGTTTTATTTTCATAGCAGCATGCAACCCGCTCTTGTTTGACTCACTTTCACCTCTGTGAGAAGTGGAAGACAAGGTAGGGGGAAACATCTACTACCCATTTTTCGGTCTTTACCATTTGTTTCTTTCTCCACCCAGGAATTAATGATCTGTCTTGCTTCCTCTGGAGTTGTTTTGAAGTTAACTTCTTCCAGCTGTGCTCTGTAGAACCTCTTTGCACACTTTAAGTATTCCTGTAAGCACAAGGATTGCAGCTGTCAGACTAGTGAGAACATGAAAATGTATGAATGTGAAATGCAAAACTGAAATGAAACAGAATGGTAAAGGAAAAGCGAACTTCTACCCTTGTGTTTGAACATGTCAGTCATAGCTGTCTTCCTGAAACTGAATCTTAATGTTGGACAAGAAAGACTATTTCACATTTTTAGGTCTGGAAATTTTTCAGATAGGATTATAAGTGAAAATTTTGAGATATTTTCTGTATTTGACCAAACCACTGTCAGTTTAATGAACATTTTTAATGACAGACTATGTTTGCTTCCTTCTCTTTGTGCCCACTTTTTTATTTTGAATACTATGTTCTCGCATTCTTAGATTTCAAAACCACAACTTCCTTTCATTGTGAAGATTTGATTTTTGGCTTTGAAAAAAATCCGAATTTGACAATTCCAGTCTCCATGCTTTCACCTTATAAAATGTATTTTATTTCTCTTGACTGCTACATTTTTCCTTAAAGCCATTTTCTAGCAAATGTAGTGTTGATTGCTTCCAGTGACTTACAATGTGATTTTTTTGCTGTTATACTTTCGTTTGATTTTCACCTGACATTTATAGGAATGTTCAAGCTCATCCTGAGCCATCTTCCCTCATGCCTCACAACCACCTCTTAATCAACAGGCAGTGGGGCTGTTGTTGGTGATGGGTCTCTAGAGTAGAGTCACAGGGGCCTTTACAGGAAGTCTTGCTAAAGTCATGTCATGGCACAACTCACCGGAAGAATAGGGTATGATTTTTCATAGTAGAGTCTCTCAGCAATCTCGAGTGTGTAGGAAGCGTTTGGCTTGGTGATGTTTGAGACAATATCCTTCAGTGATCTGTGGAGGTATTCAGAATCGCCACACTGCCACGATGACATGAAAAAAAGAAGATACATTGAATTAGCTGCTCATCTAGGAAATAAGACCCTAAGGGATTATCCCTATCAGTAAGAGTAATGCTGTGGTTGAGTCCTCCCCCATAAACACAGGGATGTCTCCTTTGAGACAGCAGGTGCTATGGTGATGGTGCATTGAACTAAGTTAATACTTCTCAGACACCTTGAAAAGAGTGTAGTTGCATTCATGTCACTTCTGGGCTCTTCTCTTCCCAGCATCTCCTTGCCCTGCTTTGACTGCTGTACCCTGACCCCCAGTGCTGAGCCTCTTTCACGTACTGTTCCCAGAAGCCCTTGCCCAGGTAGGCACAGTGGTGCTCAATGAATCCTGCCCCACACTGTTCTTGTTCTGGTGGAAGATGTGCAACTTGCCTTCCTTCTCTGTTTTTGAGACAAAGAGAGCGCTACAACATCCTTCCCTCCACAAATCTACTTAGTTTTTGAGTGTTACCATACATTTTGCTGCCAGGAGAGGTAGAACAATTCTAATTTTGTTCTAAAAAGAGAAGAAGACAGATGGGGAGATACCTGGGAGTCAATACTGTCTCCAACTCCTGTAAAGTTATCAAAATTAAGAACCTGCAAGAGAAAATACCAGAAATTACAGACATGACCAAAAATTATGAGAATTCGAGATTTACACATGATGCTTGAGGTAAAGCTGTTGGCTCAGAAATCAAAAGGACTAACTGAGAACATAGATGCAAGTAAGCTTGCAACTTGTTTATGCTATCTGTGGCCTAAGAAACTGTGAATATACTGAATTACATATTACATACTGATAATATTCTCTCTTCCTCCCTTCTTTTGATTTATATTTTTTATATATTAAAAAAAAATCTAATCACACTATCTGGAACATGTAAGAATTTAGGAAAAAAGTATATTAACATTTCATAGAATCACAGAAGGGTTTGGGTTGGAAGGGACCTTAAAGATCATTCAGTTCCAACCCCCCTGCCATGGGGAAGGACACCTCCCACTAGACCAGGTTGCTCAGTGCCTCATCCAGCCTTATACAACTCCAAGGACTGAGGAGGCTTTTGCTACTGTAATTGAGATGTTTTTATTTCCTAAGTCCAAACTAACTGCCCCTTGGTACTTTCTCTCTACATAACTCTCCAACTGGTTCTTTATTTTGTGACCGTGCCTTATTTCTAATGAGAAACTCATCAGAGGATAATACGTTTCAGTGGGGTTACTCGGAAGACATAATGAGCAGAAGCAGAGGTCATTTTACATCCACATTGTTAACTTACCTTGTCCATCTGAGACTGGGTGTTCCCTCTTGCTCCCATAGAGACCATGGCCAGGGCTGAAAAGATGCTCAGGGGGCAAAAGAGGAGGTTCTCATTGGCATGCTGGACTTTCAGCTGTCTGAATAAGTCAAAACCAAACTCTGCGTTTGCTGCGGTGATGGAGCCCATTTTTAAATTGGTTTTATCTAAAGCAAACAGAAAGAGTCTGACTTATAACCACGAAATACATTAATTGTGGTGGAAGAAGATTAGTGCAGTTGAACCTCTCAGCTTGGTGCAGAGGGTTATTTTCAGCAAACAGAAAATTGTTGTGGATTTGGAAGGCAGGTTAATTTTTGGGTTCATGAACAATCAGAATGATAGAGAACTACTGGTTAGGCGTAGGCTAATGATTATTTTAAATGAAATTTGAATTCTCCTTCTCTGTACATGTATAGCACATGCTGAAAGTGTTGCAAAGAATATTAGTTGCCTTGAAAGAATTCACTGATAGTCTTCTCTCACCTTTTAAGGAAAAAAACCCACACATAATCAGTTTATGACAAATATATGTAACTAGTATATGTTCCATTCATTGTTGACTGAATTATATCTCATTCTATTTTTAAAAAGTGTTCTTTAACTTTTATTACCACCTTTTTGATAACATCCACCTTTTAATGAGACTGTGCTCATTCAGCCTCGTATTGGATTCGCAAAGATCTTCACATCTTCAGCTTTTAATTATTTTTTCTGTCTCTGATATCACATTTTTCCTGTAGTTTGAACACTTAGAATGCCATCTAATACTGGAGGGAAGAAATTTTTAGTGAAGAAGACAACACTGGGTAGAAAGCACAGTACTGTAAAGTATAATGCAGCCATATAGTGTTTATATAAAAGTTGATATGTTAACATAAGCAGAGAGAACCTTGGTAGTGTGGAATTTCCCCTTTTGCATCCACAGAGCTCTTGGGAATCATCAAGCAATGCAGACTTGAATTTGTTTCTCTCCATGGCTGCTAGAGAAAAAAATCCATGATATGCTGCCATATGTATAACAGTCCCTATGGAATCAGGACATTCATGTCAAATTCACTTCTTAATGTGGAATAATTTGAAAAACAGTGTGTTTGATGCTCAATCTCTCTCTGGATTGAACAATTTACATAGGTGGTATAAAGTAGAAGTTTTGATTATGAGAAATATTTTAGAGGCAGGTAGAGTTTTAACAGAAATAATTAGAAAATGTAACTATGAAAGATAACACAGAGCTGGAGTATTCTGCAATCTCCTGAACTTGCTGCATTCCTTAATTTCATTCAGAGAATATCTCCCATAAACCCTGCAACTATGCTGCAGTCACATCATCTTCAATTTAAACAAATTAAATTTTGTCTTTCAATTCTAAATGAAAAATTGAAGGCATAGAGGAAGAAGGAAGAAAGGCTTTCCGTAACACATCACCAGCTTTTCGATATGGAATAGTTAGTAAGGACAGCTGTAGTTCATACAAACACATACTTTAACTTTGTGACTGTCAGAATGTGAAACAGTAAAATAATGCAAAATACAGGTGTGAAGCAGAGATAAGGTTTCTTCAGAAGGCATCCTTTAATAATTTGTTTCTTTAATTTATATTGAAGGCCATAAGCATGAGGTTTCATCAGAGTGTTTGTCGGCTCTGTAAGAAAGAAGTTTATTTAAAACAGCACATTTGCACATAAAACAGAATCAAAAGAAATTCTTACCTTATCAGGCTTGCCTGTGAAGGTAATGGTACAGCCTCTCAGCTGTACTTGGGGCAGAGCTGCTCAACTCCTCAGAATATATCTTGTGCAGTTCTGTGACACGCCCCACAATGTCTGTTCTGTGTTTAACAAATAAAATGATGGATGGAGCCCAGTGTCAGACATTCGCTTTTACTTGGAATGTGTCCATACTTTAAACAAAGGAGAAAAAGCTTGAATGAAAGGTTTTTACCCTAAAATCTCCAGAATGGAAGATTCAGTCTTCATCGGATGTGAAACCTTGCAGTAAAGGAAGGAGCATGTTGAAATAACTGAAGCAAAAGTAATGGTAAAACCTCTTCATTGCAACTTGAATAATGCAGTATATCTAGTGAAAATAAAATTAAAATGTGAGAAATTCAGTCTTTAGAATGTCACTAGAGAATTTTGAGTTAGTTTTCTTATTTTTCCTCTCTAATGAGTGTTGACAGGTCCAATCACTCATATGGTCACCATTCTGTGAACTCCAAAAACTTGATACGATCAGCAGTCCTGCTGTAGTTGGCTGGACTACCAATGTCCCTACTCTTTCTTCCCACTAGAATACATTCCTCTTATTGTGGAATGGAGAAACTTCTACTACCAAGGAACTTGAGAAAGGGCACATCCTTCAAAATGTTAGTTGCCCAATTTAATAATATTGAAATAGATAGTTCTGCAAAAACTTGGATGCAATTGCCTGGCGTCACTTACAGCCAACGTTGTACACAGACACTGTGACATGGTATTTCTGAGAGTACAGTTTTTCATCCTACAACAATCTAGGTTAGGGAACTCAGGCATTGGCATAGTCTGTACATCAGTGAGTATATTGTGGGAACATAAATTAATTTCAAAAGTAATATTCTGTATTTAGAAGAATTACAGAGCTGAAGAAAGATGAGTTGGGGAAGAAGAGGTTGAGCAGAGAAGAAAGATAAGTCTTCTGATGTTTTTTAACTCAGACATCAGAATATTTAGACCCCAGTCAGATGCTACCAGAAGAGGATTTGAAACTGCTGCTAGAATTTTTAAGGGTAGTTTGAGGTTTTTCCTTCTCCACAGGTCACAGCACCAGATACTAGGTTCAAAATGTGCCTGTTGTACTCACAGAGACAATTCTTACAGCTCTTCCACTAGTAACTTCATGGCATACCAGGTGAGCAAACCAGCTGGAGAAACATTCATGGTCTGCAGGACAGTCATAATATACAATAGCAAGCATAAAGCAGTCCTGTGGTTTCTTTGAAATAAAGGAAGGAACAGACAATAAGAGAAACTGTTTTGACCTCTCTAAATGCTGTGTGATTTTAAAAGAGAAAACCAAAGTCAATACACAAAATGGCTTTGAAATTGTCTAAAACAAATTATGTTTCTGGAGAGAAAAGGTGGACTCCTTAACCCTTTTAGCCACCTATGCAAGTGGAAATAATGCAGACTTTTCTGTCTAATTCAGTCTTTATTAATCATATCAGCTGAAGACTCTAATGCAATAATCATAGGATCGTAGAATCATAGAATAGTTTAGGTAGAAGGGACCTTAAAAATCATCGAGTTCCAACTGCCATAGGCAGGGACACCTCCCACTAGATCAGGCTGCCCAGTGCTTTGTCCAGCCTGGTCTTGAACACCTCCAGAGAGGGGGCATCCACAACCTCTCTGGGCAACCTGTTCCAGTGCTTCACCACCCTCACTGTAAAGAATTTCTTTCTTATGTCAAGTCTAAATCTACCCCCTTCCAATTTACATCCATTGTTTCTAGTCCTCCCATCCGATATCATATTAAAAAGTCCTTCCCCTGCCTTTCTGTAGGACCCCATCAGGTACTG
>VZTY01013576.1:101455-121049 GCA_013400935.1 Turnix velox
GTTCCTTGAGAGAAAATCATTTGGCCCCTGCCTGTATGGTAGATGCCTCTGTTCGCTGTTTTTGCTCTCTCTTGCACTCTCTTTCTTTGCTCAGCTCAAGCAATCCTGAAACCAGTATAAGAAGGGAAAGGAGTGAGCATGCTTGCTGCTGTTTCCTCACCTGCAAGCATGTCTTTGCTATGGAAGCTTCCCTAATGGGCATTTCTTAGATAAGGCTCTTTGCTCAGAAAATTTTTAAGGAGATGAGATTGTGCTACACTTTTACAGGGAAGAGGGTCTGTTTCTGAGGGAAAGGCAAGCATTGTTTCCAACATTTTCTTCTTAGGGGGAACAATATCTACCAATAAAGAGGATGCTGTGGGTTGGATTGTGTTTGATCAAGAACATGAAAGGACGATCAGCCCTAAACTCTTCAAACTCAGAGGAATGTTTGATGTCTTCCATCAGCTCTGCTGAGTCTACCGTCTCCATGCCCTCTTCATTTACTTCCATTAATGCCTCATGGATGGCCTCAGATATCTTCAGGGACTTTGCTGAAGAGATGCCAGACAGATTGGCCGAAGGGCTGAACAGGTCAGTCATACCCAAAGCCATTAAAACAGATGTGAGGTTGTGTTTTTGCTCCATTTTCATGCGTGGGAGATACACGTTTACTCTCTTCCTCTCCATCACATTAAAACTGGTCCACTCCTTCAGTTTTGCAAAGCTGATTTTGTTTTCAAGCTGCAAGAGAGAAAGGGAGTGAAATTCAAATGCAGCATTCAAATATAGCTTTTTCCAACCATTCATTTTAATCAAGGAAATTATAAAAAAATCTATAGATTTAAGACACTTTGAAAGATCAGTTTGTTTAGCTAAGAGGTCAGTCTCTGCCTGAGCAACTTATAGACCTCAAGTGAGCTTTTGTACTTCCCTGCCTACCCAACACAGCCAAGAGGTGGGCAGCTGCAATGTGAATGGCCTGCAAGAGGTCTGATGGTAGTCATGTCCCACTGAAGTGATAACTCTGCTTCCCTTGCTGGATCCAGACCTGCTCCAGGCCAGAGACATCATCAGGCAACAGCACCAACATGCTCAGCTGACCACTGTCGTATGGAAGCTCCAGGACCTTCATTTTCTCAGCAGGCAGCACTCCCACTTTGAAGGTACTGTTCAGAAACATCATTTGGACAGGCCTGCTTTCTTCCTGCAAAACCACAAACACAGGGTAGCATGATCAGGGAGCAATTTTTCTTTAAGCTGGCAAATATACAAGCCTGTGCGGGCCAGATTTTAATCTTAAAGCATATTGCTTTTGAAGAAGAGCTTTGTCTTCATTTTCCACTCTTGTCTCCTCATATGCTCTGATCAGACATAGCTCTTGCAAACTTGAAAGTGAGGGGCCCAGCTAAATCACCTGGTCAATGACCACAGTGTGTTGTACAAACCTGGCTTCCTTGCCAGCAGATTGAGTCTACATTTGTCACACTCTACCTTTGTCACTCTGAAGGGAAGTTCCTGCGTGTCATCTTCTTTAAATGCCGTCTTCCACATCCCCTTGAAGTAAATGGCATTCACAAGGACAAGTGCAGTACCAAGATCAATGGAGCCTGGCTCTAGGATACTTCGGATCTGTCCTTTAAGGAAGAAGCAGGACAGACAGTGATAAGGTTTATAGAGGTAGCTATGCATTTGGGAGGTCAATTGTTTTGATTTCCTCTTCTTGAAAAGACTGTGCACAGAGTTCAGGATCATGAGTATGATTTAAAATAGAACTGGCATCTGGTCAGCCATTTCTAGAGGAAGTTTCAAGGGTGGTATTCATCCCAGGGAATATTTCTAAGCAGTTCTTGGAAAAAGATTTACATAGAAAAGAAGAGGGGAAACAGAGATGTAGATTTTCTGTCTCTCATTGTGCTTATTTCTCACACTTCATTCCTGATTTTCCTCCCATTTCAGCACAATAAATGTACAAAAGCTCCTGAGTCATCTCTTTCCTACCATCAGACTAGTACATGCATTACTTTCTCCCTTGGAAGCCCACTTCTTACCCAACCAGCACACATCTGTAAAATAATGCCAATACTCTTGAGAAAGTGGGACTAAGCTTACACAAGTTAAGCTCTTTAGCCACAAATAATGTGCTTATTAAGTGTGCATATCCTGGTACCTTTGCTTTTGCCAAATGTGTTTAAAACACGCAGGTACAGTAGAGTTAACCCTATTCTGCAGGTAATATTCACTAATAGAGACTAAGGAGGAAATTTCTACTCTAATGTTTAATCCTTACAGGACTTGCTCAAATCTAGTTGAAAGAGGGAAGTGTATTTCAAAAACTTGTATGACCTTACCATAGGTCTGATTTTCCACCCATGAATTAATGAGCTGTCTGGCTTGATTTGGTGCTGTTTTGAAATTGAGTGTTTCCAGACCTGTCCTGTAGAGTTTCTTCACACATTTTAAGTAGATCTATAAAGACAGCAAGTGCAATCACCAAACTAGTCATTCTTTAAAAGAATTTTTATAGTGATGCCATGATTAACCTGTTCTCATTGCTTACTTCCTGGAAGAACCTGCTAAAACTGGGCCAGAAAAATTATTCTGATTCATGACATTTATATTTCTGAAATTTTTATTGCTTGACTAGTTAAGAATATACATTATAAATCTTTAAATATTTAAGAAAATTTTATATTCCACATATAAATATTAATAAAATTTGATCCAAAAGACACTCTTTCATTTTAATTTTAGAGTATTTTGTTACCATTATGTCCACTCCCTTTTTTTTTTAAACATTTTTCCTTCTTTTTAAAGATGTTTCTTTGATCCGGACTATTTTTCTATTTTGTTTTGAAAATGTCAAATGAAAGATTTTGCCACTTTCCAAAGACATTTTGGAGGTGGGGATTTCAAGTGAAAAATATGTGCTGAAATCAAAATATATTCTTAAAAAAAGAAAAAAAAAACACAAAACAAGCAATCTATTAAAATTAAAAGGCTCTCAAGGAAGAAAGCCACAGGAGTGGAGATGTGGGGTGGAGGAGGCCAGAATTATGTTTTGTTTAATTGGACCATTTTTACCAGGAACTGCTTTCCCATTCAGGCTGTTGTCAGGGCTATGGCAAAAGGGAAATCCATGGAAGTACATGCCATGGGAGTGGTGGACTTCCATGGATAACTAATGGGGAGCACTGGATCACCTTCTCTAGCTAGTCCTCCTGAATTACAGTATCTTGCAAGATTCAGCAAGAAGCTTCTTCAATGCACAACTCACCGGTAGGATTGGACGTGACTTTTCAGCATAGATTCTGTTGGCAATGTGGAGTGAATAATTGGCTTTTGGTGCAGTGATATCAGAGAGAAGTTCTTTAAACAGCAGGTGGATATTCATAGACTTGCCACACTGAGTTGTTGATAAGAACAGAAAAAGGTATAGCTGTTAGCTTATTTTGATAGAAAGAGAATTACTCATAAGATACAACACAGGACAATAGTGTTTGGACATTTACAAAATGTCCATGAAAAAGCTCCATGAAAGAAATATTCAATATCAACAACTAACAATGTACTATTAATTTATAGAACATGATGATACTCATTCTAGGTGATAAAAAGCATAAAACTTCAGTGATTAATTTGAAACCATATGGCTTAGATTAGGGGACAAAAATCAAAAATCAGGCATCAATGGCTGCAAATGGCAAGTTGTCATAGATGTAGAGACTCTAATTTTGAGCATCTCTTTGGACTTTCATGGCAGTTTTCTGCAGAAGCTGCAGAAGGTAAGGAGTGCTAGATGACAAGGGAGTCAGGAAGTACTCCATAGCAAAAAGATTGATCCACTGTCAAATGCTTCCAGGAAGCATACTCCAGGCTAAGACCATATAAGAAAAATACACAATAAAAAACAGTGGCTGTGACTTGATTTTATGAGAGTGAGCATTGTGTTTAACTGCTCCTTTCTAAATGATTAACCAGATACTAAATACCCTATCTCATTTTTTGCAAGTACCACCTGTGCTTCTGGATCCCACGAGCATGGGGACAGACCAAGAAGCATGGGGTGTGTTATCTTTACAGAAGCAGCAGATTAACACATAGGAAAGCACACAAGTGGTATCATGATACTGGGACACTTTGTGGTGCTCTGGGGGTAGCAGTGGAAAGCGGAGGCTGGGAATTCCCTGTTGCTTTCCGAAGAGTCTGGTATTTTTCCATTTTTTGAAGTTGCTGCATTTTCTCTGTTGAAGCATTTTCATTCCCCACTTTGGAGTCTCAGTTGCACAACTGACTGCACCTGCCAGGCTTCAAGTGCTGAGTGGCTTTTAAGTGCTGTCTCCCAGCAGTACTATGAGGTGTACAGATGCTCACCTATACAAAAAGGTCACCTGGTGCCCAAAGTGTACTGTTCTGTACTGTCACTTGTTCTGGTACAATCTGTGCAGCATGTCTTCTTTTTCTGTTTTTTGTTTGTTTGTTTGTGTTGGTTTGGTTTGTTTGTTTGATTGGTTTTTATTATTTGTATAAAATACAGCTCTTAATTTAAGAGAATTACCAAAAGTATGGGAAGGTGTTGAACCTACTTGAAGTATGGTCAGAGCAAGCTATTCTCAGCAGAAAAATGTGACAGAAATAAATGTACCTTAGATTTCTGTACCTTGGTCTGAATAGTTCCTCCAAGTCCTGCAATTTTGTCAAAACGAAGAACCTGCAATTGAAAGTAACAGTAGAACAAATTAGGTGTATGAAATCACAGAATCACAGAATGTCAGGGATTGGAAGGGATGTCAAGAGATCATCTAGTCCAATCCCCCTGCCACAATGTCTCCAGAAAGGGAGACTCCACATCCTCTCTGGACAGCCTGTTTGAGTGTTCTGTCACTGTCCCAGTGAAAATGTTTCTATTCATATTTCTGTGGAACCTCCTTTGCACCAGTCACCCCTTTTCCTATCATTGGATGTCACCGAGAAGAGCCTGACTCCATCCTCCTGACACTCACCCTTTACATATTTATAAATAGTAATGGGATCAACCCTCAGTCTCCTCTTTTCCAAGCTAAAGGGACCCAGCTCCCTCAGCCTTTCCTCGTAAGGGAGGTGCTCCAATCCCTCCATCATCTCAGTGGCTCTGCACTGGATTCTCTCAAGCAGTTCCCTGTGAGTCACTGATGATTGAGCTGAAACTATAGGTTTGAACCAACCAGGTCTGATTAATGCACAGAAGAACTAAGAAGTTTCAAGTGAGCTTTAAATCAGGGGGTTTTATGACATGTGCCACTCTGAAAACCTGTGAGCTGTGACTGTGTTCCTCAACTTAGATTCCCTCTTTCATAGTTAGTGCCATTCAGTCTATAAATCGTGTACAACTTGACTGTACTGTTTTGGGTTTTTTTTATAACTGTGGCTCTTGCTTTCTGAATGTTTTATCTTTTGTATATTACAAGTTGTTCTTTCTTCCCGGAAGAAAGTAGATCTGTGACATAATATAAGCTTAAGCCAGAGACCTGCCTTAACCATTCCTCAAGAATGTTTTCATGGAGAAAAGCAATGGTAAGTGTAAACTCAGATCCAAACCTTGTGGTTTGAAATGTCATTCTGTTTCTGGACAAGTTTGAAACCTGTGCCAAAAGTGACTATTTGACTTTTGGCTATTCAACTGGAGAAAGTCCAAAATATGTCAATGGATAATCTGTTGCTGTGCTGAACAAAACCAAAAGGGGTATGTACTCATTCATGTAACTTACCTTCTCCATCTGATACTCGGTGTTACCTCTTGCTCCCAGATAAACCATGGACAAGGCTACAATGATGTTCAGGGGGGAACAGAAGATGTTCTCATTGGTGTGGTGGACTCTCAGTTCTTTGAATACATCAAAAGAAAATTCTGCACTTGCCGCACTCATGGAGCCCATTGTGGAAGCACTATTGTCTAAAGCAAACAGAAATATGACAGTACAGTGGTGATGTATAGCACTTGTTTTAAAAGTACTACCAGTAGCCCAGAAACTGCTAGTTTTGTGCTGTTAATGAAGTTAAGTTTATGAATTCTGTGATTGTTAGAAATTTTGTAACTCTGAATGCATGTTTGTTTTCCTTCAGCAAAATACTAGCTCACCATCAAGACAATATCTGCCTTTTAGGAAATATATAATTTCATTCATGCTTCAATGTGATAAAAATGGATTTACCTTGGGCTGTCCACAGGAGTCTGAATTATGTTTGAGACAATGCAAATTTCATAATTAATTTCTTATGTGACTGCTCTGGACCATGATATTGATCTTTAAATCAAATGTAGTCAACTTTCTAAGTTCTTATTACTTAGTACAACCAGACACAAATTTGGAGATTGCTTTCCTGTAGTTTATAATGGGAGTAAGTTGTTCCATGAACCCAGGCAGTTACTTAGATGCTAAACTATAAAGGTTCTTTCCTATAGTCCCATTTCAGAAATTTAACCTCTGCTGATGCTTTCTTGTTGAGAAAAAGTTTAAGTATAGGTATCATAAATCAGAGTTATAGCAGTACAGCATAAAAGAGAATGATGCTGCCGCCATTCAGTCAGCTGCAAGTCCCATACATGCAAATGAATGTTACATGTTAAGGATATTCCTTGAAACTTGTAGTCATTCTCACTTTTAGATCTGGCACCAAGGAAGTTGTGTATTGTTCTTGTATCTCTAAAACAGTTAAAGTGGTAGGAACAACAGCACATCCATGGTTTGGAGCAGATGTGATTGATTACGTTATCTGAGAGGCCTCTAGCACTTGTGGAATCACAGGCTCTGGAAATTGTCATACTGTACCTCACCTGTGCTCTCCAGAGAGTGAGATCAAGACAAGAGAAATGTCTTTACTACCAAATCAGTTGCTAAAATTATAAGAGTTCTATTGTGACATCATATTTTCAGTAAAGAGCAGTGTACAAACTCAGATATTGCATGCCTGAAAATACTCAGCTGCCCAGCAGTGTAAGAAGTTGGTAAGGAAAGGAAAAAGCACTGTATATACTATATTTTTACATAGCTTTCTTATACGTACCTTCAAGTTCTGAAACATAACTTTTTTTTCCCTATATTACATAATAAAAATTTAAAATCATATTTTACTTGGAGAAATACTTACCCTGGAAACTTCAGAGGCATGTAATACCCCAGCTTTCCAGCTGAACCTAAATATAATCTATGAGCCCTTGCTGAGATATATATTGAACTGTTTGAGACACTCCCACTGTTGGCCTTCAAGGAGACATCTTTTAAGTCACAACCTTTTGTCATGACCTTTTGATTTATTGCAGTTTGAAACACCGAGCAGGTCGATGTTAGAAGAGTACTGCAGCAAGCCAACCTCTATTTATCTAAGTAAAACCTAGTAAGAAAATAAAATTATTTAAGGTTTTGCTGTAACTTATAACACCGTAGCAAAGTAACAGGAGTTCAAGTCTAAATCTATGTTTCGTGCAGAACTTTTGTATTTTCACATTACTGTGGTAGATCCATAGAGCTAGCCAGAGCCAAGTGAAAAACAAATGCAAAAAAACTTGAGGAAAAATAGTGTTAAAAATGCATCTAGAAAAGCATAATGTATTTTTAATAAACCTAGCTTTAACATCAGACCAGGTCATTCTTGCAGTCAAGTGAAGCTAATGAAGTGATATGGGAGAAAGCAAACCATCATTAATGAGCAGCCGGGGATACAGATGAGGAAAGAATCTTGAATTGCCAGGGAATGCAAAAAAAGTGCATTAGTCTCTGAAAATCTCACTGTTTCTTTTCTTCTCTGTGAATACAGAACGGACTGTAAAACAGCACTCTCACTAGGTGTGAAGGCAAAAGTGGACCCTGGGCTAACTGTTGAAGGTCTAGTATTTATGCAACAACTCTCTACAGTGTCTATGTAGAAGGAAAGGGGGGTGGGGGCGTTCCCCATGAAGAATAACTGTCTAATGTTGCCAAAATGCAATTCCAAGCAGAGAAAGCTGCAAGATGGTCATTTTGTTCATGGGGTTTGTAAGAACAAACTCAAAACTTTGTTTTTCAAGACCAAAATAGTGCTGAAAGGTGGTTTTCTCTGCCAAAATGCAAAAGTACATTCTTGGAGTCCAAGGGCTGGTGTGGTTTGTAGTGTATATTTGTCAAAAGCACAGACACATCTATTTATGCACCTAGGTGAGACCAAAGTTATTCTGAGGTTTAACAAAAGGGTCTACAGCATACATTTGTGCGAGGAGACAAGGGTTCTCAGAAAACATGCTTTGTTATAACTTCATTCTGATGAAAATATTTGGATGAAGAGTGTTATGATGAATTAGGAATCTGAGGTTGATTATGGCAGAGGAAGAAATGTATGGAGCAGTCAGGAATTACATATCTACTGCAATGTAAGTCAGATCTCAGAGTATTCAGATATTCAGAAGTGGATTTTATCCAGCTAGTGGGATTTAAAGGATGATTGAGAGTCAACTTTTAATTTGCATTGTCCACAGGTCATGACAACAAGGCTCATGGCACATGAACAGGCCATTCTCATAGATCTCCCATACCTACCTTTTTATTGTGACAGGTGAATAAAGTACAGAATCTGTTTGCAGGAACATTCATGGTCTGTTAGACAATCATAATGCACAATATCAAATATAACTCAATTGTAAAAAGCTATTACTCTTTATTGAATAATAGACTTGATGAGTAGTAAAGAAGCAAATCTGGCATCTGTAAAGGCCATGGAACTGGACAATAGAAATTCCAAATTTACACATACTGAGTTACAGAACATCCGGCAGTGAGTGCACTTCTGTGAAGCAGAACAGAACAGTTTTGTTTTCCTAAAATTCAGGTGTATGAGTGGAGCCTGCAGTTTCCCAGCTCAAAATTAGCTTTTAGTCTGAGGATGTCATAGAGCCCATACTCCTTTTTATGATCTGGTTCAATCTTGTGTGGACAC
The DNA here is from genome assembly GCA_013400935.1 of Turnix velox. Lineage (NCBI taxonomy): Eukaryota > Metazoa > Chordata > Aves > Charadriiformes > Turnicidae > Turnix > Turnix velox. The sequence continues at coordinate 110,381 of VZTY01013576.1, forward strand.
CTGAAGAGTTTGCACCTAAAAGACACAAATGGCCGTGCAGAGATAGGCTCTTTGCCTACTCTCTAAGATCTTCCCAATAAACATATTGTTGCACCAACACCTCTAAGACAAGGTCTGTAAATGTATCTGACCTGATCTCCCAGCCAATATACTCACTCCCTTCATGCACTCTACATTTCATACCTCTGCAGCAACACAGTGACCACAACACCAATTAATCTGAGAGAGTTAGAAGAGGCTTAACCAAAAAGTAAGACATGGAAAATAAAATAAATTTTGTTTTACCTTAAATCAGGGCAATTGTCTACACAGGTAAGCTTGTTAAACATCTGAGATCTCCCCAGTTTCTGAATTACACTGTATTTCCTAATGTAACAAACTAATTTGTCAAGGCAGGAAGGATAGTTTAAAGCATCCAGAGTAACTGAGGAAATGTGAGAAAAAGAGGAGATTTGGTTCTGACAGTAGTCATGGATGGGGCAATCGATAGCTACACACCCTTTTGGGTTGTCTTTTATTTTTTTCCACACTGAATGTTAATGCAAAAGAAGCAACCTGTGGGTTGGTGAAAATTTTAGTCAGAATGAGTTACCTGTATGCAGAAGACAGGTGCTCTTTTGTCAAATAGGGCATTGGACCTGAAGAAATCAGAAGTTTCTCCTGAAATTCAAAAGCTAGGAGAGTATTAGTGTAAAGTAAGACAAAGAAGTTAAAATCTGCTCCAAATAGTAGAGGTCCCCAAGGACTCTGCTGTCCTTTGTGTTGAAATCAGTTCATGGTGCTTGTCCCTCTTCCCCAGTGTTGACATAATCAGGGGGGGAATATTAATCAGCAGAAAGAAAACATCTCTTTCTAGCTTCCTTACGAGGACAGGCTGAAGAAGTTGGGGTTGTTCAGCCTGGAGAAGAGAAGGCTCAGGGGAGACCTCATTGTGATTTATCAATATCTGAAGGGGGCCTACAGAAAGGTTGGGGTAGAACTTTTTATTAGGGTACAGGATAGAGGGACTAGGAGTAATGGATGCATATTGGAAGAGGGAAGATTTAGGCTGGATATAAGAAAGACGTTCTTTACTGTGAGGCTGGTGAAACTCTGGAACAGATTGCCCAGAGAGGTTGTGGATGCCTCCTCCATGGAGGTGTTTAAGGCCAGGCTGGACAAGGCACTAAGCAATGTCATGTAGTGGGAGATGTACCTGGCCATGGCAGTGGGATTGAAACTAGATGATCTTTAAGGTCCCTTCCAACCCAAACCATTCTATGATTCTTCTGTTCAGATTTTCTTATTCAAATTCTTCTGGTTGCTTATGCAACTGTTGTGCATTTAAGAGTAATGTTTGCTTATGCTCTGGATGACCTAGTCCCACTTAAGGGATTTCAGATGCTTTCTATACAGTCATGGCAATGTTTTGTGCTGAAGGTGATCAGCTCTAAGAGATACAAGCAATCAGAAGCAAACTACTGTTAGTATTAAAACCAGCCCCTCTAAGACAGCCAGTACCTTCTATTCAACTTCTTAGAGAGCCACTGTGTCAGGTCTGGGGTAAAGTTAATCGCTAACTTGTTCTCTCCCTTTCAGAGCCCATAGCAGCTGGTGTGTCAATGTGTACTCTGTTTACACAGCAGCTCAAGGTGAACACAGACCAAGCACGTCCACTGGTACTCTGTGCCCCCTGAGTGCTGATTGGCTCTACCAGTAACCCCATTTGGTATAATAAAGCAGCAGTAAACTGGTGACTTCTTTTCTGCTGCACATGGTTGCCAAGAAGAAAGTAAGAGGCTTGTCCAGTTCTCACTCCTCGGCAACTTTGCCATGCCCTAGGTGCTTTCTGACAAGTGGTGCTGCCCTTTCCCTGCCACAAACTGCTGCCGAGTACCTCGTCTGTGCCTCCCTGAGGGGACCTGTTTCATAGCTCTTCCTTATTTTTCCTTTTAGAATTAGCTCCAGTAAATGGCACTTGAAGTGATACCTTCCAGATTCTGAGTGCTTTTCCTACTGGGATCATGAGAACCCAGGACTCCCTGGTTGGTTTCACCATTTTTAGGTGTCTTATAAATAAAGATGGCAATTAGAAAAAATACTACGTGAAGGAAAATGGAGCTTTTTAATTTCAAAATAATCTATATATGTCTGAAGCATGTTTTATAAAACACACAAATATTGTAAGTGACAGACAACTTGTGCTGTAGTAGCCTAAGTGACATGTCTTGTTTCAGCTATGTCTCCTTGGCTCACGCAGAGAACAAATTTTCCAGTTGCAGGACTCATGCATAATATTTCACAGCACTTGCCCTTATCACATATGCTTTTCTTTTAAATTTTATCTAAAAATACATCAACATGATCATGCAAGCTAATAAATTCTAACACTGTTTCTTTAGCCCCTTTTTATAATGTGATTTCTATTTGAGACAAAAAATACTAATGGCAGTCATTGAAAAACAAGCATGGCTATTTTTTGCATACCTCATTCATCAGAAGAACTCGGTCTGTATTTAATGTTCTCTTATCCACTGATTGACATGAAAACTGTGACTTTAGTGGTAATTCAACTATTTCTGTCTGTATTTCAAATGGAAATTGCAGTCACGGGAGACAGCTCCACATCACAAGTCCACTTTATTTAGCAATGGTATTTTTGTTGAGTACTATAATTTACTGTAATTTTTTTCCTCATAATTTCAGCATTTTTGAAAAGGACTTTGAATCAGCATTTCTGAAATGGCATCATTGTTACGCTCCCAGCGTTTACTTTCTTCCTTTCAGTGAGTTCCAAGGTAAGCAGAGTGAGTCATCAAAGAGGTAAAATATTTTCCTTTTTAAAGTAAGTATTTTTTATGTGCCTGTGGATTTTGGACATTACCTGCTGCCAAACTTTGTGGGCTTCTCTCCTCTCTGTAATCTCCCTGCTATGTCTTCCCTCTACTTAGTCAGCAGCATCCAGAAGGTGATTTAGGGAGCCGGGTCATCAGCAGGCAAATTAATTTCCACAGATTTTTTCCTCTTGATTTAGGTCCCAATAAACTGCTCAACTCCAGGTCAGGAAAGTAATAGTGATGGTATAAGGGCGGGTGCAAAAACACACAAAACAAAGGAGACAAGGGGAGCAGCATCCTCCTCCGAGACATGAGGCTGGTTCAGCCATGTCCTAAAACTATGCTCTTAGTCCTCTGGTAAAATCAAATGCAAAAAAGAAGCAGGAGGTAAGCTTCAGGGTTTACCTTTTCCAATGTCAAGTGTCTATACTTACAACAGTGAACATTTTAAAATGAGAAGTAGAGTTCGGTGTCAGACACTTTTGAAAAGATTAGCATTCTTTTTACCTGCTATATTCTTCTTTCCACCTAATTCTGCAGAGTACTACACTTACTATTTGATTTACAGGGGTTTTATTATGATAAATTGAATGATACATGCTACTCATTAAAATACCCTCACTATAGATGTTTTTATTAGGTTTTTATGCTGTTGAGAAATAAAACAGACATAACAAGAAAATCACGGTACTGGAGGCACAAAGAGAGATTTATTTTTCTACAGCAAGAATGGCTGATCACAGCTTAAAGTCTATGTGGGAATTAAGCATATAACTCTCAGCCATCACAAGGCAGGCTTTGTCATAAAAGCCATCCCATTATTCTGAAACCCTTTGTTTGTTAATAGAAGTTTATGAAGACTTCTGAGAAATTTCTAGCACATACAGGGTTTCCCACAGGAAAAAATAACCAGTGCTCTGCCCTGCTTGAGATCAAGTAAGATTATATCAGAAAAATACTTTGTTTTCTCCACACTCTGAGGATAAATCCTGAGAGACTCATTCCAGATGTGACCATTATCCATGATCAATATTTAACAGATTAGTCCCCCAGGAATACTTTACTACTTGCATACGAAGTGGCATTTTCCTTGAGACCTACACAGAATTTTGGTAGGTAAAGCTAAAAGAAACTGTTTATCCTTTATCCTTTCAGTGCAGAAAGATCACTGTCTTCCTGTATCCTTTATATGAGAAGACTCATCTTTAGAGCAGTAAAATCATGGGTTTATTTGAGACTTACTAGGTTAGAGTAGGATCAAAATAAGATCTTCTATGCAGATTTTTCTAGTGGCAAACATCACATAGTGTATTTTAAGATAGATGCCATTTTAGCAAGGCCTCGTAAAAGTAAAACATGAATGAGGTTGTTGTTAGAAAGGAAATAGGCAATGTTGTTTAGGATTTATCTCAAATTTGGCTCTTACTTGATAGTCTTCTTCACAGTAAATTACTACATTAGGATAAAACCTGGTGAAAATGTGCTCCTGTTTTGACACCAGTGCTTGCCAATGCACTGACATGTATTTCTCCCTACTAACAGTGGGGAGAAAGATCTAATTTCCAAAATAACCTCCATTTAAGGGGAACAATATCTTCCAAAGAAGAGAATGGTGTTGGTTGTGTTGTGTCTGATGAAGAAGAGGAATGGGTGGTCAACTTTGAACTCATAAGTAATTGGAAGACACAGAGGTACTGCAGCAAGATCCATGGCACTAGCTGCTTCAGTGCCCTCTTCGTTGACTTCCACAAATGTCTTCTGGATGGCTTTGGATACAACTAAACCATCTTTCATTGAGATTCCTGACAAATCAGCTTTTCCCCAGTCAAAAACATTCATCAACCCCATCTCCTGGAGAGTTGTGTTGAGAAGGTAACTTTCCTCCATCTTGAACTGGGGCAGGTATACCTTCACTCTCATCTGTTGCATCCTATCCCAGCTGGTCCATCCTACTAGTTGATCATACGTGAGGGTACGTTCAAGCTGTAAAGTGATATTAATAATAATGATTGATGCCAAAATGACAGCAAGGTTCAGTTTTTCCTGGTTGTCTTCTGACCACACTGAAACAATGTCAAAGCATTGCTCTCTTTGCAGCCCCTTATAGATGTTACTAGAGAGAAAAAAAAGTATTACCTGTTCTAGGCCAGTAAAGTCCTCAGAGACATCATCAGGGAGAAGAATGAACATGCTCATTTCATTATCAAAGTATGGGAGTTCTAGCACTTTGGTTTTCAGCTCCTCTATGAAGGCCATGTTAAAATAACCTTCTTGAAACATCATCTGCACTGTCCTTTTCTCATTCTGCAACACATGAAACATATTAAGCAGAAAATATAGAAATGATCACTCAGTAATTATTTTCAGTATTGAGATTAGAGTTTAATCTAGAAAACATTATTGACACTGGTGGCAGATTTAATGTACTTGTGGCATTGCTGTGTTCCTCCTTCTTAACTGTAGTTCCAAGTAAGTTGTCCATTTTAGAAACATAAAACCTACTTTTCCTTTACTAGTGGTCCCAAATTACTTTACTCACTGCTCCCTTGTTATGTCATTCTTTCTTCTGGCATGTCAAACGAGGAGACTGATGTATCTGAGACAACCATGAATCTAAATTCTTCATGGATAATGTCCTGAGATAATTTGTCTTTAGCTCTTTTTTTTCCTGACTAGAAATATTGTTCTGCTGGTAAATAGTAGCAGAAGAACAGAATTCTCAAATTCAGTCCTGAAAGCAGGCTGGTTTTGAAACAGTGACCTTAGCTGCAAAATCTGCAACAAAGTGCTCATTGGCTTTGACCCAAACAGGATCTCAGATGCACAAAAGGTGCAGAGGACTTGTAGCTTTCCATTGTTCTAACTGAAGACCAGTATTGTATGTGTATATGTATAACAGGAGAAAATCCCTCATCTCTTGTCACAGGAGACTGACATGCGATTTCTATCCCCTAGCTGTTTCAGTTCTTGCCCATACTGTACCTTGTTCAGTTGGAAAAATGCTTCCTTGGTGTCTTCTTTCTTAAATTCTGCTGCCCACTTTCCTTTAAAATATATAGCATTGACCATGACAAGTACAGTGGTGGGATCAATAAACCCGGTAGCAAAAATGTCTTTGATTTTACCTTTAAAAATAATGAATTAAGAAGTATTAATACTTTTTTTCAAGAAATCAGCTACATTTGACTGCTAATAATTACTCCTGAAAATCTGAAAAAGGGTTTACCACTACAAGAAAATTACAAAGAGTTTATGTAGTTTTTGAAGACAGGAACCCAAAGCATTTTTCTAGTTCCTCCTACATTTAGTTCCATTGAGCAAAAAAAATGCAGTGTTTAACATATAAAAATAATTTTTAATTCTTTAAAAGGTGAAAACTAAAATTTAAACATTAAATTCCAAAGGGTTGGATTGCAGACTAAACAACCTGCGCATATTCTCGTTTACCTTTTGTCTCATTTTCCACCCAGAAGTTAATCTTCTCTCTGGCTTCTTCTTCAGTATATTTAAAATCTATAGCTTCCAATTCTGCCCAATAGAATTTCTTTGTGGAGTCCAAGTATTGCTGGAAAGTATAAAAGACAGAATTTTGTCACAACATGATGATTTTTATAAGGATGATAATTTCATTGCTTCAAGCTAATTCCATGAAGTAGATAAGCAAGAAAGACATGAGTAAAACAAGCATATATAAAAAGATATCACTAAATTAACTAAAGCACACAATTTTTTGAGGTCCTGCATATCACAAAAGACACTTACAAATATATGTTTCTGTATTTTCAAATGTACTAAATAGCAAAAATGTGTCAACACAGGAAAAAAAAATATATATACAACAAACCTCAGTATCCTCCATTAAGTTTAGATATATTTGTTATGTTGCCTGTACTCCCCCCAGCCACTGAACAAAGGTTTACCTTATTTTGAACAAATAACCAGGACTGATAGTACTGCAATGTGTAGGTATATCTGTTATTTTGGGTAGATATCTACACTGTAAAACTTGTAACTTTTCTTAAGTATAAAACTTTTCCAGGCTGCTGGTCACATTTTTTCTGGCTTTGAAACTCTCTTTACTCAGAGTGTGGGTTTTGGAAGCAATGTATAATCTTGACTTGACAAGAGAAAGGTGGTTATAGGGATAAAAGACTGCAATACTCTTAGGTCAGGTTTGCTGAGGATATTATTTACATGCTGTCAAGTATTCCACAGGAATGTTCTGAAATAGTAAATTCCCCTTAAATTAGACAAATTGAGAAAAATCTCAAAGATTATACTTTCTTCTAAGCCTCATTTTTAAAGGTATAAGGCATCAGAGAGTGCCATATTGACATAGACTGAAGAGATGTGGAAGACTGAGTACAAACATTTTATTAGAAACAGAGAAGACACTGAGCAAGAGAAATGTCTCCCACCAGCCAAAGAGCTTGATTCCTTGCAAGTGCCAACAGTGTTAGACACTTGATATGGGTGGCAAAGATATATTGCTGATGATTAATCACATTTTCTGGAAAGCAGAAGGAATGCTGTTTCTTTACATACAAGCTTTTAAGTCACAGCTTCCCAGTGCCCTGCTGTTCCCAATGTCTACCACTGGGAAACTGAGATGGAAAGGCTCCAAGGGCTGTGGAGTGCAGTCACTTGGCAGCACACCTGGACAGAATGGTTGTGTTTCATTTTGTTCCTTATTTTATGATGGAATAAATTCTGCTGAGCTCCCAGGACTTGACAAAATGGGATCTGTGGCCACTTACCTGAAAGAATGGATATGTGATTTCTCCAAAGAGCCTATTGGCAATGGTGAGTGAGCAGCCTGGGGTGGGTTCACTAACTGCAGCCAACAGAGCCTGGAACTGGGAGTGGACATCTTCTTTGCACTTCAAACAGAAAACAGAAGTTTCATGGTAGGCTTGAGCTCTGCTATGCAAAGCTGGACCTGAGGGCAAATTGCAGCTTCTGTATGCATGAGAAGCCTGACTCCACCTATTTGATACAAGCTTTGGAGTAAATGTATAAGGATCTGAACTACAAGTATCTCCTGTACCAGATATACAGAATGGCAAAATTATTCTTCTCCAGGCCTCTGATAGTCTATTCCCAAATCACATTGTATCGTACAATGATGACTGCACGCACACTGAGCAAGTCTGCCAGCTTGGAGCCTGCTAAGAGCGTTTGGCATGACCCATAAGCAAACCTTTATGAGTGGCAACTTTAGCACTTGTCACATTTTAGTTCATTTTATAATTTATAAACAGTTTATATAGCTGTAGATTTTTTTGTTTAGTTGCTCATGTTTATTTTATATCTGCTGCTTGGTTAGAAACCTGTCATGAGAATGTTGAAATAAGGCCCCTTAAATAATGCACAAAAGAGCTCCCTTAAGCAAATCTGCAAATCTATGCAGAGAAGCTGCTCATTCCGGAAATACTTTGAGTAAGTGTTTGCAAGGAAAAGGAATGACCTACAAGCAGCTATTGCTACATCTCAGAGCTGCAGCTGTGTCTTACCTTCTCATAAGGGTTTTGGTCTCCCTGGCTTGTACTGCTCAAAACTTCACTGAAATGAAATACCTGCAACAGAAATGCTGAGTGAACGCAATTGAGTGATGGCACCTCAGGACTAAAATAGAGCATTGCAAGCCTATCCCAAAACACAGACAGAGACTGTCAATGGGGAAAGTCCATTTTTTCCTTTATCAAGAGCTCCTTGCAAGTGAACAAGGTTTTGTAGAAGGTGAACTCATGAAATCCTTGAAGTCTTTCTCCTTATGAAGGAACATGGGATATCCAGAGAAAGCAGAAGACCATATCATAAGGAACTATTGTTTCTGATCCATGGACAGTAGAGTAATACCTTCAAAACACTTTTGTTATCATTGATGTTTTCATTGAATGAACAATTACTGTAATTGGAGAAATTTCATATTAGGAATACAAAAGAGAGGGGGTTTTGTAGGCCTTCTGTGAACATCACTCTTCTACACTTAGGAACTATATTAGATCATCCTCATGGCTCACATCGTGCCACCATCTCCTTCTCAGAGCAAAGGAAAACCCACCTCCTCAATCTGTTTGAGCGTGTCTCCCCTGGCACCAAGGACAACCATCCCAAAGGCAGCTGAGAGACTCAGCGGGGAGAAGAAAATGTTTTCATTTCTTTTTATTTTGCTCAGCTCTTTGAAAAAATCAAGACAGAACTTGGCATTGGCTGCACTGAGAGAGCACATTGTGAAGCTGCAGTTGCCTGCAACAAAGGAAGTAGAGATTAATTCTTCTCATCCTTTCACGTGCTAAGCTTAGATGCTTTAATGGGACACAGTTTTATGCACTAGCAAGGCTGAACTGTTCAGCAATTCATGGGAGATTTCTGATTCACCACTTCTGGGATTTCACAGTCAACTTCAGAGTGAAAGAACTCATCTGAAAAGCAGCACCCTGAACGGGACGAGAAGCACACTTTCAGAAATAGTGTCCTGAATGCAGCTGTTTCTCCAGCTCAAGCAATAGCTATTCTTAGCCCTATTCTTGTCCTTACTGTAGTCAAGCTCACTTGTCTGGATCTTTCTTGCCTTGAGTGCTCCAGGCACAGCACTTAGTAATTACATTCCTTGATCATACCTTACTCTCTGTCTTGGTGTATATTAATCAGCTGTGCCTCACAAATTGTGTCCTTCCAAGCCTGATTGTTTAATGGGACATTCAACAGACAATTAAACTGCAGATCAACTCACTTAACAAGACTTTCACTAAACAAGATTTTCAACAACATTGTGCCTTAGTGAAAAGTTCCAGCAATATTGTTTATTTTATGTACAACTTTAACTCTTTTCACAGATATACTCTAAGTTATATTCACAATTACAATCAACAGAGCTCTGCAGAACTTGAATGTTTTGAAAAAACTCGTCACATCTTACCCCTAGGGCAGAGTTCTTTTCTTATCAGTTTTTCTCATGTCTTTATCCAGTAAAGTGATGCAGCGGCATCTGATGCCCTAGAAAGTTAGTCCTTAGACTTTCCTCTGAAGTAACTTTCAGCATAGATGCAGAAGATGTATTCCCCCAATTAAAAAGAAGAATTAAATTGTCCATATAAGTATTTAAAATATGGAATGGTGTAGAAAGATTACGTTCTCATAAAAGTACCTATCTGGAATATGCAGACAAAGTGGGGAAAGGTTTGGTTTTAACCCTCTATTAGAGACACACTCTGTAAAGCCACTGTAGAAGTTAAATACAGCTTCACCACAGCCCATACATTTTGAGGTACATTTTGAGGNAAAAGAAGAATTAAATTGTCCATATAAGTATTTAAAATATGGAATGGTGTAGAAAAATTACGTTCTCATAAAAGTACCTATCTGGAATATGCAGAGAAAGTGGGGAAAGGTTTGGTTTTAACCCTCTATTAGAGACACACTCTGTAAAGCCACTGTAGAAGTTAAATACAGCTTCACCACAGCCCATACATTTTGAGGTACATTTTGAGGCATCTTGGAAATATTCTCACTTCTTAAAAATATCCAATATACAGTATACATTTCCTAGTCAGCTATGTACATCACTAATGCACTTATCAATCCTGAGACATTTCATAGTTGTGTCGTTTACAATGTAAAGGTTAGAATTAAATGTCAGGGAGATATTTACCTTCTCCTAAGGACTTCTCCTCAGTCAACTTGTCTGCTGAGACAGGAGCAGTGGGATATAAAGCCATTGCCACTCCCAGTGGAAGCGTAATTTTCATTCATGATGAATCACTTCTCTGTCTGTTGCAAGCAGCAAAGATAATTAGGGGGCTTTTGGTGTTATCTTGAAATTTTTCCTTATCCTTCCTTATCCTTTCCTT
>VZTY01013578.1:2848-15463 GCA_013400935.1 Turnix velox
CCAACCCAAACTATTCTATGATTCTATGGTTCTAAAATTTTTCTTGGCATAGTAATCCTCAAAGTAAAAATCTAAATGACTAAATTCCTACAAGAAACAGACACACATAAACTAAGAGGTCTTTATATTCATGCTGGATCTCAACTCCATGGAATGTTATCTGTATGCATTAGATGATAATATGCAAGAAGGCAATGGATGAGAAACAAAATTAGTCATTCATTTAAAAAGAAATAGTGCAACACAGCCTTCTCTCATGACACATTAAACATGATAGGCAGAAGTGGCAGGGTGCTAACTACTATAGTGATGTGATCTATCTTCTAAATAGTGAGAACATCAATAATTCATCAGAAGTGGCTGTTGAAAAAATTAACATCTGACAATCCAAGCCTGGCAAATGGGAAGAAAATTTTTTGTATTTACTAGCTGGCATCCAGAAGCTTTCTTCACATGTAAGTGCATTGGTCCTACTTGAGATGCTTTAGATCATGAAAGATAGCAGATATCTAACATGCCTAGTTTTGATAGTTTCAGGCAGGAAGGCAGAACCCAGTGGTTCTTATGGTGGTGAAGGTTTTTCAAATAAAAAAGTAATCCACAATTATGTACCTAAAGAAAAAGATGCCATGTATTTAATGAAAATGGGCTTTACAAATACGTTTAATAAAGCCAGAATGGTTTCTGTTAATATTAGAGGCTCAATTACATGGAACTGACTATAGCAACATAAAAATATGGAGCAATCAGTTGTTTCTGCTGGCTGAGTACTGCACCTGCTTATTCAGAAGAGCTTAATCCAGCTGTTAATGTTGGCATCAACACTTCATGAAGGGAGCATTAATGACTACAAAGTATCTTGCAAAATAGACTAGTAAAGTGTTACCCTTTGTGAATTAGTAGCGTCCCCATTTCTGCAGCCATGTGGACAACAATAATATATGATAAAATCCTTTCTGTATAGCCTTGGCAAGTGTAACTTGCAGACATGCATAATTTCAATAGGAAAGGTTAGAAGGATGTTGCTGTGTCTCCCAAAAATTTAGAATTACCCACATAAACCACAGCTCCAAAAGAATTCAGCTATTCAAAGCTATTTAGGTACTAAACTATCATTCTGGCGAATACATTCTCTCAAAATCAGTGACAATTAAGTGCTGAAACAAGAATTGGGTTGTTATCTGCTTTTCTGAATACGTCCCAGATTGAAACAGGTTAAAAGCTTCAATTAGAATAGAAGTAGATCATAACCTAACGGTCTAAATACAAGAAAATGGATTTAGCAATGCTTTTGCCCTCCTTAACTGCTCAAACAAAATTTTATTAAAGGTCTTATAAAACAATCTCACCACACACAATCTGTTCAAACCCTCAAATCCTTGAATCATCAATATTTCAGTCCTCACAGGGTTTTTTTTCAGCATAGAAAAGCTTTACATTATCTTGCAAGTCCCAACTGTAATCCCTCAGGAATATTTGGATTGATCCCTAAAGAAGATACTTTATAAATTGTTGGTTGAAAGACATAATAATTGAATTTTATCAGTTATATGAGTAAGATAGATGCTGATCACATGCTTATTTGCCACGTCACGTGATGCTTTCTTTACATTTCTGTGTCATTGACATAAACCTTTGGTTTATGCAAACTCCAAGTGACATGTTTCATCTCTGCATCAGATTAACTCCTTCCACAAGGAAAGAGCAAAGAGCAGCATTAGCCAGAACTGACTGTATGTGCAAATATAATGATCTTAAATGATTCTACTTTAGAGTCTTGAAAAGAAACTTACTTCAAGGCAGAATTAATTACTCAGTGTCCCCAGTTAGCACTGGCTTGAGTGCTGGATTTCTAGGAAGTCAGCATTACAAAAGTGAAAGATGAACAACAATTAAAAGTGCCATTCAGTAGCAAAATAAAATTAAATTTCACAATAGAAATCTATTATGTCAATATATTATGATTCTATTGATGCACAACATTAACTATGTCTAAAAATTTTAGTAGAAAATATAACAGTATATTTATTTTATTGACATTAAAAAGACTTATTAATCCACTAATCTGAATATTAGTAATGACAAACATTACTGTGCCCAGTATTTTATGAAAGACTTCTGTAAACATGGTGTCCCATTCCAACTTAACCAAGAAAATTTTTCAGGAGATATTTGTTTGCATCATCCCAAATCACCACCACCTAGTGCATTTCCAACTGCAGCCCTGAAGCTACTCTAGCCCAGATGCCTTTTGTCTAAATTGCTGTTATTACTTTGTACTGCTTACCACAGTTCATAGTAATTATTACTTTAATATTTGATAAAGTCTTCTTTAATATTGTTCTTTTCTTAGTTTGCCAATGAAATACTGAATGTGCCCAATTAAAGCCCTGTGTGTATGGAATTTTTTGAGATATTTCTTTGTGTTATTACCAACTCACTCTGAATAAAATGTGTAACAAGTTAACTTTGAAAAAAGTTCCTAGTGTGCAATTTCCAACTAGTTTGTCATTTAAAGGCTTATCTAAAGCATTTTTCTATTATTTTTCCCTGCAGCAGTTAAATTTTACTGTGCAAGTATCTGCTTTTTATTCCTCAGCAGGTGGTTAAAGCTTTACTTATGTGATAACTCTAAAGGTCATCTTCATCAGGAAGCATTAAAGGAAATCATTTTTCACAGATGTTTGTTTCCATAGCAGACTACAAAAAAGCTATCAGAATGTTACTGTGATTTTCTTACCTTTGGGGAGCATTTATTATTTAGCTGCCATCATTAAAAATTCAAATCAGCATATTGGCTGGGTAAACTTACAGGGCTCTCCCTATTGCCACATTTATGGCTAAACAATTGTAAAAGGGGGAAGTAAAGAGAGGATCCTTAGAAACAGTAACTTTAACAGCTGCAAAATTTGATTAAAAGAAGCCACGGATTACAGTTATTTTATTTCCAAAAACTTCACCCCACATAAACCTAGGTAATTACAGGAAGTTGCAGAGGCAGTGATTTGAACAGCATATTAATTTGAACAGCAGCATAGGGATTTGGAGATGACTAATCTCATTTGGGTTTGTTTGCTTGTTTTTTTTAATATAATTTAAAAATAGGAGTTCTGCATTATGCATTGCTACATCCCCATCAAACCCTTTTGCACTGGTGTTTCTCTTGGATTAGGTATCAGATAACGTATTTGGCATGACCAAGCCTTTTAATTTGACTAAGTAAGTCCTGTAAGAACAGGTTGAGTACTTCAATGCCATTCTTTTGGAACTGAGACCACATTCTGGACATTAACAGAATCTGACCTGTGCTTTTGCTAATAGCCACAGCTGCTGAAAGAGGAAAGAACAAGCAGCTCTGAATCACTCTCCCACCATTTCTTCACCATTCTAAAAAGGACTCTACAACTCCATACAGAATGCTTTTAAATTTATAATATTATTTTGGCTCACAATTGAATTTACATTCAATTTTCTATATCCTAAAAACTTTTGTTAGAAAGTTGTCTATGATAAATGGCGAAAGATTCTAGAAAGACTTGAAATTTTACCCATTTTACAGGTTTAGACACTAGTTTATAGGACAGAGAGATCTCTGTGAGATCAGGCTTACCAGGATGCATCTTTTTATTACATTAACAGTAATCTTTACTAAGAAAAAATCAAATGCAGCAAACAAGCAAGAATATTAAATAAACAGCTCTATTCACCTACCTTCTGTTTTGTCTTCAGCAGTCAAGGAATTCACAGGAAAAAAATCCAAGAAATCTAATTCAGCCAGAACTGAAATTTCCTACTAGGATCCTCAACCAAAACCATCAGCTATTCAACCACTTGCACTTAGGGCTTGTAAACTTAAATAACTCTTACTGATCAATCTATTGGTGCTTAGCTAGGGAGATTTCCCTTGTACCTAATTAACTCTCAAGATGAGTATACCCACCAGTCTTTTGATACTTAAAGGCAAATAAACAGCACCTGCTTCATCTGGTGTTGCTTCCAAAGGGCCTTTCTTAACATCACCATAGAGTGAGATGGAGCAGAGGACAAGTCTTCTCTGAACTTAAATGTATCTATTAGATATCTACAGTTTTTAGGGATGAAAATGAGATGTAAGTTCAGTAATCACAGAGAAAGATGAAGATTTACTGAGTTAGCTGAGCCAGCTCCACAATTTCTCTTGCATTATCAAGAAATATGCTTACTTAGTAGACTGAGTTACATCCCTTTTTGAGGAATTTGATGGTGTAAGGGGAGATTTCCCTTGTGAGAAAATTAATTCCATTTGCCATTTAGTGAAAACTAGTGAGTGACTAAGCATATGACATAAATCTTTTGTTGACTTATTTTTGTAATGCACCTGGTAGTCATGAAAAAACCTGGACATCTCAAACCCAAATATTCTTTCTTCATGTGAACAGGAAAGTACACCACCACAATTATATCTGCCTCACAGTTTATCAAGAAATAAGAAATCTGTGAAACCCCCTTGCCTAAATGTGAAGACAAAACCAGTTTACAGGACAAAGAAATTATGCCCAAAAGAGAAATGTGATGTTTCTAGGCTTAAGGTTTTTTTGATTCTACATGGTATATACTGTTGCATTCTTGGAGCTGCTAATTAGCAAAATTTATTGCAGAGAAGGGAAAGAATCCCTCTTAGACTAGAACAAAATGTAAGAGGCTGAATTTTTTTTTTTCCATTTCAAATGGTCAGCTTGACAGGTAGAAAATAAGGCTCCTTTTAACTGTTGATATTATGTGCTCTGTTGCTAAAAAGTCATTTATTTTTTCACCCTGATAGATGCTCTTTCTCAATTCAACAATGATGAGAAGAACACATGTTTCTGAAGGGCTCTAACTAATGCTGTTTTCCAGTTTGAGTCCCCCTCCCCTTTCATTCTGCAATCAGTTCTCCTACAGGTTTATGTGGAGGTCCTCTGAAGTCAATCAGTTTATGTGCAGATCTCTTAACAGGCAGCAATAATGCATTACTTAACATGTGAACATATTTGAATGTGAGACAATCATAGAATCATAGAATAGTTCGGGTTGGAAGGGACCTTAAAGATCATCGAGTTCCAACCCCCCTGCCATGGGCAGGGACATGGTGTGGTTGAAGCTGTGACATGATTACCATTAATGCCTCTCACAATAACAGAGGCTTTCATTTCTCCATCCCATTCTTAGGCTTTTGACAGCATCATATCAGCTTGGGGACTTTTCATGGCTTCTATCATTCAGAGTGAAAGACTGTGATGGAAGTGACACAGTTAACCTAGGATCAAAAATACCCTCTAACAGCCCTCATTTTTCTCTCAAGACACAGAGGTTAGAGTAACCCCTAATTTAAGCATCCCAGTCAAATTAGCTCTTAGTCACATTAACTCTGTGACACTCAGCCATATCAATTATCAATTATCAGTACCTGAGGGGGTCCTACAGAAAAGCAGGGGAAGGAATTTTTAACATAATATTGGATGGGAGGACTAGAAACAATGGATATAAATTAGAGGGGGATAGATTTAGACTAGACATAAGAAAGAAATTCTTTACAGTGAGGGTGGTGAAATACTGGAACAGGTTGCCCAGGGAGGTTGTGGATGCCCCCTCTCTGGAGGTGTTCAAAACCAGGCTGGACAAGNGATTCTATGATTCTATCCTCCTTCCTTTACAAGTTGTTATGAACTATAACCATATCCATTTGCTAAGGGAGCAGTGGTCATAACAGACAGATTACTCCAAAACTAAAAATTGTGTGAAGTAATAGCTTTACAGAGCACAGGTTCATCTTCATCCTGCCAGCTTCTCCCATCCTATTCTTCTATTTTTAAATAAATAACAAGAGATGAGGTGTTATGGAGTTGCAGGGAAAAGGAAGGCTCTGCTCACTAGCTGATATCAGTTCTCCTTATTCCCATGTGTTCTAAAATGCTGAAGCATGACTGAAGAACTCAAAAAAAGCACTCCTAAAAAAAAGGATCCAAACCTAAAGCTGCAGCCATCTGGAGCAAGAGCAGTGCCTGCCACAAACTCACATACCTCAAACTCTGAAAGGTTTTCAGCTGAATGAATTTGCATCTGTCACAGAAGCAGGCAGACTTTTATGCAATGGAATGCAACATGGCAATTAGATGCAATTAAAATGATAATTAGGGAGCCATATCCAGTGTGCTCACAGAAATCTGGGATCACTTTTTTCTAGTATAGAACAAAAAAACAAAGGCCCAGTCTAGAATAGAGATTGATTTGCTGATAACTTCTCCTGATAAACTTACCCCTTCCCCAGGAAGGACTCTTCCTGCCTGGCAGGACCCCAGGCACAGCCAACTGCCATTGGTCCCAGAATGCTATTTATGGTTTTGAAGTCAAAGAGTAGCAGATTCAAGCTCTGGGCTGTACATCTCTCGTGAATAATGTTATTTACTTTCCAGCTTTCCAGCCTAAGTTCCTTCTTAATATAAAGGTTATATAAAAATCAAAATCCATGCAGTTTATGAATGCAGATAGTCACTGGAAATCTGAGTCAGCCACATACTTCATTACCTGTCTCTTTGATTGTTAATCTATGTGGATAATGCAGGCAATATAACCATAACTTCAGTCTAGGAACAGAGTTCTCACAAGAGCGAGGCAAAGCTACCCAGTGCATATATGGAGGAATAGGGTGAATTGGATTTTTGTCACTCCTCACAGCAGCATCAGATTGTGCACTTTTTTTTTTACCATATTTTATCATTCGTGGTCCAGAGGAGGGCCACAAAGATGATGAGTGGGCTGGAGCACCTCCCTTACGAGGACAGGCTGAACAACATGGGGTTGTTCAGCCAAGAGGAGGGAAGGTTTGGGAAGGTTTGGGAAGGGAAAGGAAGGGAAGAAAAGATTTGGGAAGGGAAGGGACTTCATTTGTTTAGTGAAGAAGCAGTTTTAATTACCTCAAAGAACCTGAACCAATTTATCGACCTTCAAGAGACCTTATTTCTTTCAGAAAGCTTTGACTTTAAATCTGTGAACACCATTACAGAAGAGCATGGTATAATCCTGCCCATCTTGACAAGTTGAAGGCAATGATGGATAATTTCTGAGAGAAAAATCTGTCACTACTTTTTGTATAATACTTAAGGGAAGTGCCAGTAAATAAGCCACTGAGTAAGTGTTCAGAAACGTAGTGGTGTCATTTGCATGCACTGTTTTATACAATAATTTTTAATAACTGTCATCAAAGAACACTAAAATCATCTGTCATAAGAGAATGGCTATACATTATCCACAAAGATGTAGTCTTATAGTTTTAAAACTGAGTCTTCTGTAGGAGAAAGGGAAGGAAATTAAAAGCAAATATCCCTTCTGAATTCCTGGTTTATTCCCTGTCAGATCTGCATGAGGTTATTGCATGATAATAAAGGCAGGATGCATTATAATTCCCCTAATTGTTCAGCAAGGAATCAATTCATCACTACTAGGTTTAAATAGTTTTCTAAGTGTAATTGGTAGATTTCTGTGATCTACTAATTTAGTTATTTGAGTAGGAAGACTGGGATACTGGAAAGCAAATCTGAGGTAATAGAGGTGGTACAAAATGAATACTCTCTATGTTTCTTCATGTCAGCAGAAGCCTGCCATTGACACGTGGAGTGATGAGTACCCCCAAGCTGTGTGAGAATACTGATCTGTGTCCTGAGAAATAAAAACACTAGCTTGAATTTCAGAGAGCTTTGCTTCAACCTGCAGCTGCAGTAGGGTACAAAGAAAGATATTCTATATGGGACTGTTCTTGCAGCTCAGCTGACAGATGGGACCTCATCAGACTTGTACTCTGCATGTCACAGACAGGTTTGCTTTTGGCTTGCAGATGTTATCTGCTGTACTCAGACAGTCCAAACTTCACCCACAGCAAGTGGGAATTAGCTGATGACAATTGTGTTCTTTTGCTGAGGTGACAGACAATCACAGCTTACTTTGAAACCCATAATTACTTTCATTCAAGGATGATCTTGTACAGTACTGTAAGTTATTTGTTCTTTTCAATGAATGGCAAATTAAGGAGTTCAGAATGGTTATTGTTTTATGAAAAATGTGTTTGAGTGCATAGCTGTTATGCAACTGTCATATGAAGAAGAGTAGGGTTTTCAGAAGCATCTTGGGAAGTGACTCCACTGAGAACACGAAAGGATTTAAATCCATTAGCTCCTTACTTCTGACATGAATTCCTGACTTCTTGAAGCTCATGGAAAAAAAATCCAGGCACTTCAGAGGGATCACAATTTCACTCTGAACATGAGTAAGATTTTCCAGATCTAATAACAATACAGATTTTCACTACTATATACCATATTTTTCTGCATTTCTTTCCTTCAGCCATCACTAAGTTTAAATAAATTATTATACAGTGAATGGGGATTTTAAATCTCTATTTTAGGAACATTACTTTTGAGCCAAGTGTCTTTCTCATGGCAAAGAACCTACCATCAATCTGCATTACATAAGCAAGTGCAAAGATAATGATCTCAGATAAAAAAAAATATTGGAAAGCCAGCTTAAAACATATTGAAAAATATATTGAATTCATGATAAATATAAATCTCCACAAATGGTGTTTTTCCAGAAGTCACAGATTAATTTACAAGATGGCCAAATGAGGAGACACCTCAAATCATGGATATGCACAATTTAGAATGCAATGTCCAACTTGCTATAGTAAAGCCTGTAAATAGTTCTTTTCACTGATCTGCAGCTAAATCAGGATACTGATTTTAGACACGATGGCAACCAGAAAAACTGAGGCTGTTATGGGTTCAGAGATAATAATCCAAGCCCTTGTCTTCGACAGGTAGAATGACAGACATGTTTAAGGATAACTGTTGTTCTCAGTTATTATAAAGAAGATGCTTCTAGATGCAGTCTACAAAGTAAAAAAAAAAGTTTTATTTTATTTAGTGAAAATATAAGAGAAAATATTAATTGGTATGTAAGTTGTGTTTATTTCGAGGACTTCAATTAAAAAAAGAGTTCTCACTTTCTGGATTCTAATTCTTGTGGGTGCAATAAAAATCTCACATAGCCTAGAAAGCCTGTAGGCTATTTGCATATTTTAATAACCCAGATGCAGATTCCTATGGAGTTTTGTAGAGTGTCACATCTCTTTTTCTGATTATTCAGGCATTTATTATGTGTACTAACTACTCCTGCAAAATTGTTTGGGCTAAAGACTACTGCAGCAGAGTTCAAGTTTCAACAGATCTACAGTCTGAAGTCATAAAACATCTGCATTCAAATAAATATAAAAACAGAGAAGATGAGAAGATGGCAGTTAAGCCAATTTCATGATTCTTTTCCCTTTAGTATTAGATAACTCTATTATTAACATAGAATCATAGAATAGNTCTTTAGTATTAGATAATTCTATTATTAACATCCTCTGGTGATTCCATTAGAATAGATTGATCTTGTCCTTCAGACAGAAAAAAGGCCAGGGAAAATAAAATCTCCATGCAACTTTTCTTTTTTACCAACCATTTTCCACAATTATTTTAATCTTCTCTGCACGATCATGAGAATAGTATTGACAAACTTTACACAGCCCTAGAACTCAGAATTCTTTCAGAAAACAGTTCCACTGTCTTTACACAGTTACCCACACATCCCAATGAGATGAATGTGATCTGTAAGTCAAACATAGAATCATAGAATCATAGAATAGTTTGGGTTGGAAGGGACCTTAAAGATCATCGAGTTCCAACCCCCCTGCCATAGGCAGGGACACCTCCCACTAGATCAGGCTGCTCAGTGCCTTGTCCAGCCTGGTCTTGAACACCTCCAGAGATGGGGCATCCACAACCTCCCTGGGCAACCTGTTCCAGTGTTTCACCACCCTCACTGGAAAGAATTTCTTTCTTATGTCTAGTCTAAATCTATCCCCCTCCAATTTATATCCATTGTTTCTAGTCCTCCCATCCAATATTATGTTAAAAATTCCTTCCCCTGCCTTTCTGTAGGACCCCCTCAGGTACTGAGAAGTTACTCTGAGGTCCCCTCTGAGCCTTCTCTTCTCCAGGCTGAACAACCCCAACTCCTTCAGCCTGTCCTCATAGGGCAGTTGCTCCANCCACACAGCTTGGTGTCATCTGCAAACTTGCTGAGGGTGCACTCCATCCCACTGTCCATATGTCCCACAAAGATGTTAAATAGCACTGGTCCCAGTACAGAAGCTTTGCTTTAACTACAGTTATGGTTTTGCTCCAGCAGCATACCCCTGACCTACAAAAGGAACAGTTAGAAACTACCCCTGTTTCCATTTGAGCTGACAGTGTTAACGGGCACCGCTCGTTAGACACCAGACACTTCAATCAGCCACTTGTTCTGTTTCTAATGAAGCTGTCCAAAAAAAGTGATGTCCTTGATACTAACAGCTTCACTGGGAACCAGTGATTTCTACTGGATTTTTTTTTTGGCTAGCAGCAAGCTTGTTTATCAAAGCACAGCACAGAATTACTATGTGATCTTTGGTGGTGCTTTATAGGAAATATGCAGCAGGATGTCTATTTGCTCTAACAAAACCATCAAAAGCAAACCTTTCTTTCAATTATGCAATGTTTGTGTCTATGTCAAGATCCAGGCTATTTAGTCACTCAACACAATGAAAACATTTTATATGGCCTTTGCATAAGTTTCTCAATATGTCACCAAGAAAATTCCTCATATATAAAGCACATCGTTGGGTACCATTAGAGTAAAACAGAGCAAAAATGCAAGGAAAACAGTATAACTAAAATAAGTAACAAATATTAGTGTCAATAGAAAGTGCTCTATGCACTAAACAAGCTGAAGCTTCCTCATAGTTGGTGTCAGCACCCTGAAACGTTGCTAGAACAGCAATTTTCTTTTTATGGATGTTTTCCTTTGACCTTATTAGTTAGGCTTTTACAAAGACACTGCTGTCAAATTCACAGCAAAAATGTAAAAAGTGTTGATCCTATCACATTGACTAGTGCAGGGTCTTCCTTTCTTATTTTTTTCCAAGTCAGCACTATTTTATATCAAATTAGTCTTCTGATATGATTTGTAGAACAACAAAAGACAACTGGAAGGAGTAAAATCGATACAGTATGTAAGTCAGCATGAATACCTGCAATTGAAAAACTCATGCTTTTAATTCAATATTGAGATACAGAATAATTTTTTCCTCATTCCTAATTGTTTAAAAAATATCCTACAAGATTACAGAATTATTTCACATGCTTTTTATTTTCTTTAGTTTTAATACTGCTATCAATAGTCACAATATTGCTCCCAAATACTCTGTCTTTACCTAAACTTAGCCAAATGAACACTAACACTTGTTATTAATAGTAATTGTGAAGTGGGTTGATACATAGGCAATAAAAATGTCTAAAAGATTCATTATGCTCTTGAAAGAAGACTCTATTTTGGCCTGCAGGACCTTATGTGTATGTGCATGAGCCACTAGTCATCCTGCACTCCCACACTGTAATGTTTTTTTCCTTTTCTTCAGTGAATTCTACATCTCTGTCTCAGGCTACTCAGTAAGGAAGCACTAGTTATTATCAGCTACTGCTCTAAATGGATACTTCTGGGTTATCACACTTAACAACTCAGGCATCATTTCTTAATCATGTCACTTGATGGTCTAAATTCTCTTGCCCACATCCAGTGTAGACATTTTGATTATGATTCAGTTGCTCAATCTCCATTCTCAGGGATAATCACTGACATGGAGCTGGTCAATAAGGCTGAGGAGACTCACACTGCTGCTACTCAGTGGTAGCTAGAGGGCAGGCAGGAAGCTTTAATATGTCTAAACCATCACCAGATGCCAGTTTTTAGGGCAACTGAATTTCACCTTTAGTAATGAAAGCAGAAATGGAAGAATAAAGGAACTTGACCTGTGCACTCACCTTTAAAAATGATCTTTTCCAAATGAGGTTAAGGAAGATAGAGTGCTGATTCCCTGCTATGGCAAATGGAAATGTTGTCTGTGCATCTCTAGCAATAGCTGAGAATAAGTGGGGAAGAGCTTGAAAGTATCTAAAGGCAGATGTGTATCATGGATAGTGGGGAAAAATAAAACCTCGTGTCATGCAGAAAGTGTAACCAGATGCTATTCAGATAAGGAAAATTTTGAAACTACATCAGAAGTATCTTACTTAGTCAATGAACAGCTTTTCAATAGTTGTCTTGGATTTCTGTCTCCCAGCTAGATAGAATAAGGAAGATCTTTAACAAAAGAATAGAGAGCTCAATAGACTTTTCCCTATTTCTGCCCACTGTGTTCTATACAAGAACATCCACAGTCAGTCTTTTTACAACATACTTCAATAAAAACAGAATTCACTTTCTGTTTAAATTTACTTTTGAATTTTGTTTTTAAAGAGATGCTACTTTCTGATGGGCACGAGGAGAGGAAAGCAATCAAAACATATTCCATTTGAAAGGCATTTTGTACTTTCTTCTGTATTTGTCTGAAATATTGGTGGGGAGAACGGTATCTTGCAGGAGTGAACCACTGGGTAGTCAGGAGCTTTGCAATAAATACACTTGTTGGCTATTGAACACTAGCAAGAAGTGTATTTTTTTAATCTATTTACATAGAATCATAGA
>VZTY01013581.1:0-13356 GCA_013400935.1 Turnix velox
AGGCTGCAGGGGCACCTGATCCCACTTCCTGTCTGACAGAGGCTCTAGTTTTTGGTTTAAGGTGGGCAATGTCTTGCTTCTCTGATGGACCTGAGCCTTTCTTCACGGAGCTCCCTCCGCCCGGGCTCTGAGCAGACGGTTCCCCTGCTCACAGTGCAGCGGCCCCTCACAGCTGCCCCGACAGCGGCATTTCTCTGGGACAGCGCTCTGTGCGCTCACACAGCCCTTCCGGCGGCACGGCCTCGGCCGCTTGGACACCATGGCTAACCGTTACTTCGATAACACCCGGTGCTACTGTCCCTGTTAGTGCCGGGGACTCCCTTTCAGGCCCCTTTCCCCTGTGTGAGGGCGGGGCCATTGTTCAGTTCCCGCCTCGTTTCAATTTGACGCCGAGGCCAGCGCTGCCTCACTGGGCATCGCCTCACGGACCTGCCGCGGCTCGCTCCTGCCTCGCAGCTTCCTCTACCTTTCAAAATCACCAAAAACAGCTTCTTGCCGCCTTTTTTTGCCGAGATTCCCTTCCCAGCATGGATCGGCCTCCGCTGGAGCTTTCTAAATATTCCCCCGTGCCCTCTCTTCATAGAATCATAGAATAGTTCGGGGTGAAAGGGACCTTAATGATCATTGAGTTCCAACCCCCCTGCCATAGGCAGGGACACCTCCCACTAGATCAGGCTGCTCAGTGCCATGTCCAGCCTGGTCTTAAACACCTCCAGAGAGGGGGCATCCACAACCTCTCTGGGCTGTCACCTCCTACGGGGGAGGAAAGCTGCTGTCTTTTTTTTTTCCTCCAAGGTCACTTTGAAAGAAGGAAATTCCTTGGTGGCTGGATGCGTTATGTCCCAATGAGACATCGCTCCCCATCACAGTGTCCTGGGAGGCTGCCTCCAGCCCCAGCCCAGCAGAGGGATGTGAGCAGCCCCTGCAGCAAGCACAGGGCTGAGCAGCTATGGGTTTTCTGCAAAGTTGGGTCCTTGGCAGCCAGGAACAAATTAACATTCAAGTGAGTCTGTTTGGATAACAGAAAATGCAAAACCTCCACATGGCAAGTGATCCCGTTTAAAGCAGCATTACAAGCCTGGCAGACATCCAACTGGCACAGGAGCTCCCAGCAGCAAACACACACCATTTAGCTGGTGATGTGTAAAGGGCACTTCTTAACAATTTCCGCCTTGAAAACCGTCTTGTGAAATCTTCCAACTCGGGCTGTGTTCATACATCACCCAAATCAGCTGCATATCATTCAGTGTAGCTATTAATCCCTGGCTTTAAATAAATTTAGCATCTGTGTCACCCACCAGCAGTTACAGCATGACAGTTTTTTTACTTTTCCTGTTTTGCCTTCTGTTTGGCACAGACTGATGAAAAGTCACAGATGCTTCCTAGAGTGGCTGTTTTTGCACCCTTCATTGTTTTTAGTCTTCAGAAGCTCCCCGTGTTTGGAGCTAAAAATTTCACTCCTTTCCATCTATAGATAAAACTTCCCTAAAAGCTTGTTTTTACCAATCCCACTTTCAGCAATACCCTCACTAGATCAAACTCCCCAGTCAACTTTGAGAGGTGCACTGCTCTTTTATTTTATCACAGAGCATCTGAGACAAATGATAGGTTTCTCAAAGCCCAGTGAATCTGTCCCTCATGGTTTTTTCTTTGCTACCATTCGTCTCTCTAGGACCTCTTGAACTTCTGATCTCATTAGTTCTATTCTGAAACCCATTATTTTCTCTTGGCTTACAGCTATCCTGGCAACAGTCAATTTATAAGTTTAAATGTAAATGAAAAACCTCAAAACTAACATCTAGTGATCTGAACTGAAGAAATGGTGTAATGAAGAAACTACATGCAAATAAGCACCTTGCACAGGTAGCAAAAATGGAGAGAAGATAAAACAAGCTGTAAAGAGGAAAAATATTTTGGACACATTTGGGAAGAAGTAGGAAAAATTGAAAGCATTTTTGCATGACATAGTTAGAGGTCCGATGAACAGGTTTTGAAACACAAGGGGACTTAGTTCTGGTGTGAGGCCATAAGAAAAGCACACTTGATTTGACATGATAAACAGGATTCTGTGTTCCATGCCTTCTCAAAGTCCCCAAAAGCAGGGTGATAGTAGGATGAGGATACTCCAGGCACTGTGCCAAAGAGCAACCAACCAGCCCTGGACATGCATCCTCCTGTGGCCCTGCAGCACAGAGGTTTTTGATGCTCCCACCCAAAGTAATTTTTAAGTGTTTGATGCTTGCTTCTGCCCAGAGCAACCCACAGGGAGAGGCTGAGATAGCTCAGCCAAAGACTGACTTAGAGATGGTTTTCCCTCACAACTTATACAGATTTATGATGTTTGAATTTCATTAAAAGCATGCAGTTTTGCACAGCTCTTTGTGGGATCAATCTTCTTATGCATTTTTGGCTATCCCAGGCACCAGGACTGTGGCTTTTCATCCCATATCATCACTTCATCCCATTCATTCCATCAGCAGCCAGGTTTGCAAAGCACAGACCCCCACAGGACACCACTTGGACAACACTGGGTTTTTCTCTGCATGCTGTGCACAGACTGCATCCACCAG
This sequence comes from Turnix velox, assembly GCA_013400935.1. Lineage (NCBI taxonomy): Eukaryota > Metazoa > Chordata > Aves > Charadriiformes > Turnicidae > Turnix > Turnix velox. The sequence continues at coordinate 2,571 of VZTY01013581.1, forward strand.
ATTGACAGCAGCTGACCAGCTCTGTACAGAGCAGCAGGGCCCTGCTAATCTACACCTTCCTCCTACAAGCCCATCTGCAGCAGTTCTCCCTCCAAGAGGCTCCCTTCCTAGATCAAAATGAACAGAGCAATATTCCACTTGCAGGACTCCAAACAAGATAAAATACCAAACCAACTCATTGGATCTAGTCTAGTGAAAAGGCGCTGAAAACAGCCAGAACCCCTCGTTTTTGCAGATATTCAAGACCAGGAAGAAATTCTATTGTGACAGCTCCTTTACAGGTGGATTTTGAGCATAGAGGAGAGGAGGGACGCAGGGTGGGTAGCACTGAGGGGACACCTGGATCTGCTGGCACACACAGTCAAAGCTGAAGCCACTCTGAGCTTGGGGGTATGCTGAGTTCCTGATCATGGAGGTTGTATCACCTCCCAGAGCTGGATTTTCTCCTGGGAGATTTGTTGAGCTTGTTTAGTTAAGTGTATCAAAGATAAAAGCAGCAAGAAATGGAAGACAAAATTACAAGTGCCTAGGAATAACTGTAGCCCACCCAAATACTATTTTCAAAGGGAAGTAGCTCAGCTTTGATGGCTTCGGAGTCCAAGGACTTCAGCATTTTGTTCAAACTCCTTCCACTGTGTTTCATATTTTCTCAGGGGAAAACACAGGCATCAGAAAAACACCCTTTTTCTTTAGTAAGCTGCAGCTAGAGATGGCTTCATCTCCCATGAAGAGATAAGAAGTGCTCTGCTTCTCAAGAGGCTCAAGTAAACAAAAATCAGCAATCAAGGGAATCAAAATGCCCCAAGACTCTTTGCTCACTGCTTGTCACTGCTGAACAAGCTCTATTAAACTCAGAACACCCAAATCAAGCCAAACCCCACAATCACAACAGATATTCAGCCAACTCACGCTGTCCTGCCTGGCTGCGAGAGGAAGAAGAGACACTGAAGTGTACTTTTCCCCAGGAAAACAAAAATAAAAGCTCTGTTAGAGGCACACATGAAAGCTGCACCCCATAGAGCACAGTGGGAACAAAGCTCACTCTTGCCACTGCATTTTTGCTACCCACAGACCTGGATGACAGTGCACCAGGAGCCACAGGTCTTTGCTTCCTCCTGCAAGGGGTAATGTTTCCCTCTATCCCAGTGCAACCTGCTCCAGCCATAACTTGTAGTCCCTTTGTGAGCTGTGAATGATGCTCCCCCCTTCTGTCTTAAAGTCCATGTGGTGGTGGTGGTCTGCTCCTGACTCTCCAACATCACTAACTGCTCCCATGCTCCCCTGCCTCCCTCCATCCCAGCAGACCAACTGTGAGGGCTGCAGGACCAACAGAAAATACCCAAGACATCACCCTGCCCCCCAAAGCCTCCAGCTTAGAGCATCGTGGATGACACAAACAGTGCCCCTCAACCCTCCCATGAAACACTGGCCTTAGGCTCAAGGCCACATGGGTGAGATCCCAGAGTGATGGTACTTGAGGGACTACATCAAATGTTTGAGCAAGGAGCAGGCTATCTCAGGAAGCACTGCACGTACCTGGCCAGAGGCCAGCAACATGCTGGCTACTGCACTAACTTATCAGCAGCAGACAACTTTGCAAATAGCCAGCAAACAAGTTCCTACATAAATCAAAGAGCTTCAGACGTGGTGAGGAAACCCATCCACAAAGTTCATGGCAGTAAGATGCCATTTACTAAAGACTAGGATGCAGAGAGCAGCAACAAGCTAGGGTGCAGCACAGCCCTTGCATCAGCACATCTCAGAAACCTGCCCCACCACCCCTGGCAGAGAAAGACTGTGATTGCAGAAGTCCAGCATTCATATTTTAGCTTTGCATTTTCCTGAGGCTGTCCATGCTCTTAATTCCTTCATGGAAACACACCTCCCAGGTTTTTCCTATCTCCACGGGATTTCTGCATCCCTAATAACTTCCTGTCCCATAGACTAACCTCAGTCTTGGCTGAAGTCTGTAAGGAACTGCATCTGGGACAGTAGCAGATGGATACAATCATTTTACTGCCACAGCAGAAAGGACACAAAATAAACTAAGCACCACGAGGCCTACCTCTGCATCATCAGACAACTCACTTTCCGTGTTACTACAACAAACTTTGGTATTTTTTATGATCAAATGATCCGTTAAAAGCATGTGTCACGCAGGGCCTTTTTAGATAAAAGGGCTTTCAATAAAAAGATTGTTTCTAGTCCTTTAAATGATAATACTATTTCAGATAACTCAGAAAATTCATTAATGATGCATTATCAATCAGCATTTAATGAACAAGAACACAAGAAACCTACTACCATAATTATCTGCTGTGGTAATTTCACATTTTATTTCACTAAGTGGATGGAAAATAAAGTGACCACAATTATCTGAGATTTTAAGAGGAGTCCTGCAGACCTCCCACAATTACTTGACTAGATGACACTACAGTTCCCCCTAACTGCCCAGATGACAAGAGGAGGAGGCCCTGGGGTGCAGCACCACATGCATTTCCCAGACAAACAGGAAAGAGAGGCAGTTTTACCTACCACAGGCTATTTGTGGCTATTTTGGAGGCAGGCTACAGGACTGGATATTGTCTGCAGCAGCATCAACAAACTCTAGCAAAGTGACATCAGGTTGAATGTGGTGTCAGCCAGATCAAAACCAGTATTTACACTACAGATAAATGATCAACTTCATCAGTAAAGTGCAGTTTAGTGACAGTTCCCTGGGTGGCAGAAGAGTCCAATACTGGCAAAGATCCCCAAAACACCTAGAGGAACAAGAACATCCTCATCAAGGAGCATGGGATGCTTGTCAGTGAAGGAAGTCTCCCGTTCATTTGTGCTACCTGTTATGTGACCCAGCACAGACACTAATTTCTGTACATTTTCAGTGATGGAATCCTGGTCCTGATCCCTGTATAAACTTGACAAACTTTCTCTTCAACTGGGCCTGCCTCTGCAGCAACATCTGTGGGCATCTGTAAAGCCCTGTGTGAGAATGCACCACCAGGAGAAAAATTTGCTATGTCCTCTTTCAGACTGTAGGGTAAGACTCAGATTTATAGGCCCTCCCTAAGCAGCTCCCTGTATGTTTTAACCCGCATAGAATGGTTTGGGTTGGAAGGGACCTTAAAATCTAGTTCCAACCCCCCTGCCATGGGGCAGGGACACCTCCCACTCGACCAGCTTGCTCAGTGCCTCATCCAGCCTGGCCTTAAACACCTCCAGAGAGGGGGCATCCACAACCTCTCTGGGCAACAGGTTCCAGTGTCTCACCACCTTCACAGTAAAGAACTTCTTTCTTCTATCCAGCCTAAATCTACCCCTCTTCTGATTTGCATCCATTACTCCTAGTCCTGCCATCCTGTACCCTATTAAGTCCTACCCCAGCCTTTCTGTATCCCCCTTCAGGTATTGAGAAGCTACTATGAGGTCCTCCTTGAGCCTTCTCTTCTCCAGGCTGAACAACCCCAACTCCTTTAGCCTGTCCTCATAAGAGAGGTCCTCCAGCCTTCTCATCTTTGTGGCTTTCCTCCATACCTGCTCCAACAGCTCAATGTCTTTCCTATGTTGAGGGCTCCAGAACTAGACACAGGAACTCCAGTTGAGGTCTCACCAGAGCCAAGTAGAGGGGGAAAAATTACCTCCCTTTACCTGCTGGTCACACTTCATGCAGCTCAGCACATCTTTTCAAAGAACAACTTGTACCTCAACTCTTGACTGTATTCTGTCCTTGGCCACCTTTCATCATTTCCAGAAGACACAAGCAAAACTCCAGCCACCACTACCTGCAAATCACCAAAGGACAGATGTACTTAGGACACTAGAAAAGCAGGCACAGCCCTCTGGAGTCAGGTCCTGGCTGGGTGAGTCCCTGCATCTGCTGCCCTTGCTGTTACATGTGACCACTCTGACCTCTCCCAGGAGAGCCATGGTGACACTGCTGCAGTGAGGAGAGTATTGAAACCCTCCAGACTTTGTCTCCCTGGTGAAGTCTATAAACCCAGTGACCTGGCACTGTTTGACAGACAGAAGAGTAGACATACAGCATATTGAGGCTATTAGCAAGAGCTGTGCAACAACAAACAGAATCGTGCTGCAAAATTAAATTGAAATGCAATAAAATACCCCATCTCAAATGGGAAAATATGCAGATTATCCTGAACTTTGCTACTTTGCTGAATTACAGCATGTGTAGTGACAGTAATTGCTTTGCAACTGCAAAGCAACAGATTTTTCTGTCTGATGTTGCTGAGATCTGGACATAAAAAGCAGATTTCTTAGGAATTGGCAGGAGAAATGCAATAGATCTTCTAGAGGGCATTGCTTCCTTTCATTCAAAGGGCTATCTGTTTTAAGGAGAACTGAAGTTTTAATCATAGTTCTTTCTTACATTTGTCAAAAACACAGAAAAGTGACAACTGCATGTTGGTCATTGGCTCATGCTGAGCCAACCATTTGAATGTGATCCTGGTTGATTAAATTTGCATTGCTAATAGGGGAGAAGCCATATGCCTGGCACACCTGTAGAATACAGCTCCAGGTTTTGAAAGGTTATTAGCACACTTTTAGGCTCTGCTGAGAGAGGATTTTCTTTTCAATGCAGGATGAAGACCTCCTGGGAGTGCAGAGGAACAGAGGATCCTCTGCAATCACTCCCCACATCAAACAGGTCCCCTTTGCACCACTCACCCTGCAGCCAGGGACAGAAGAAACCTGTTTCTGGCAAAACCCCTTGTCTATCAGGGCAGCACAAAGTCTCACTTAGGGGAAAAAAACATGCAGAATGCAAAAGATTTAAATCATACTGAATGGCTTATAAACATCATGGAATCACTGCTCTCTGTCTGGCTTCAGCTCAATTTTAAATGGCTTGGGTAAAAATGCAGGGTTTGTTTTTCCCGTCTTCCAATTAAGAACTTTTTCTTCACTAGAGATTGCTGAAGCTTTGCTTACTCCTTCAGGTCATATTCCAAAAATTAAACAGATTTCCCCTATTCCCTGTAAGACTTTGTAGGAGGATTTTATCCTGATTAAAGCCTAAAAAATTAATGCCACTCTAACAAGTCCCCCTGGATTCTACATATGCCAACTACTGCCTTTCTCCTCCAGGTATTTCAGTCAACGTTATCTGTAATTAGTGTTATGTGTCTTAGCCACAGGCTTTTTCTCAAGGAATTTTCAGCAGTGCTAAATGGGTGCCAGCCCTGCCTGCTGTGGAAACCAGACTCAAATGCCAGGCAGCTCTTGTTCTCTATCCAGCATACAGCTTCACTAACAGCAAACACTCCATCAAGCAAACTCAGTGTGTATTTAACTCTCAGGCTAAAGCATCCTGCTAAGGGATCACCTCTCAGTACTTGCTCCTACCCCTGCAACATTCAGACTCAAAGACACCAGGTTTTTGGTTTTGTGGGTTGGGATTTTTTTGGTTTTTTTTTTTCAGAAGCTGTAGCTGTGTGAGAGGACAGAACATTTCAAGAAATCCAACTAAGCTGTGTGGGATATAAGTAGGAAAGTGTTTGGTCAGGATGGAAAAAAAAAATCTATGCAAGAAAATCCCATAAATGCCAAGATGCACCATCTCATGCACCAGAAAAGGCCCGGACAAGCATTACCTTCAGCAGATACCAACCTCAGCAACCCAGCCTCAGTTTCTGAGAAGTGGAAGTTTCATTCTCCCCTGACTTTCCAAAACCTTCCTGGAATAAAAGTGATAACCCTTTAAAGGCAGCCAGGCAGAGAAGTTCACAGAAATGCCAGAAGAATCCCAATAAGAAAACAGAGGGATGAGCTGGTGAGCTCCTGCTCACAGGTACAGATGTGCAATTTTTCTTACTCCATAGTTAAAAGCACAGATAAGCCTGAACACTTCTTTTTTTTTTACCAAATTACGCTGATAATCCTGACTCAGCAAAGATGATCTAGTGGGACAAGCACTGCTGTTTGTGAAAAAAAGTAAAAGGAAATACCTGATGTAATGAGCTCAGGGTCGAGTCCAAGCAGCAGCATCCAGAGCAGAGCCAAGCTGTGCTAGATAGCAAGAACCAGACTGGCTCTCACCATGGGGACCAGGAGGACACTCTTACAGAGCCCTTGGAGGCAAAAGGACAGGGGGAAAGAAGTTGCAAGTGGCACCTATGGCCCAGAATTTGCAAAAATCAGTGCTTTGGTACAAATACCTAAGGAAAATACTTGTATTCCTGACCTTGAAAGACTCAAAAGGAGAGCTGCCTTATTTCCTAGTTATATTTGTGCATCTATTAAATTAGCACTGATCTTTGGTATCCCTGCATTGGCTGGAGAGAGGCAGTTGGCCACATCCTCATCGGACACACCATTCAGTCCCTTTCCCCTTGCAAGTGTCTCAGCTGGGGAAAATACATCTTCATCAAGACAGTTACTTCCTATTGTAATGTCTGGAATTGCAGGGTGCCTTAAATAAAGGACATTTTCAGAGCTGCCAGGAACAATTACTGCAGTTTGCCTAAAAGTTCTCTTGGAGTCCATAGCAATGACCTTTTTTAATTGCAAAGTCATTAAATGGAGAAAACTTGCTGTCAATTTCCCATAAATGTCTGAGGTGATAACTGTAATTTTAAAAATATTCTCTGTGAAAGTCTTATTTCAATTAGTTTGCCAAACTGTGAGGTGTTTTCAAAAATGACAAAATATTTTGTGTGGGCATTTCCAAAACAAAAATACCTAAGATGACCAGCAGAATGAGGGAAACAGTGGTGGGATGAAATCACTTTGACATTTCCAAGTTTTTGACCTAATGCAACACAGAAATGTCAAACTCTCAAAAATATTGGTAGGATAAGCAACCAAACCACCCAAAGCAGCCTCATACTAGTGCCTCAGTGCCCACAAAATTTATTGCAACATCAGCCATGGTAAATGTGAGGTTATTAGCTACCTGCTTTTCCTGGATTTCAAATTCCTTAGCTCCCCAGGCTCAGGAGAGCTGCCTCCTCCATGGCAGCCCACCCCAACAGCTGAGGTGGCTTAGGAGTCTAGCACAGATACTCAACCTATTCCTACTATCTTTGCCACGGATATGTAAGTGATTAGAAAAGGCTTGCTACAGAAAGGGGCAGAGGAAGGCACAGAGCACAGGTTACTGCAGCAGAATTTTTCTAAGCTTGCCCAGTGTTTACTTCTTCCCAAGAAGGAAAACAACAACCAAGGAAAGCAGTAATTGCTGTATAATTGCAGTGCTCTGAAAATAATAAACTTCCTTTGGTAAAGGAGCATGTTACTGACATGAATGTACAGGACTAAGATCAAAACAAGGCTCCAAGGTTATAAAAAAAAGTATGCAAGGATTCTACAGTAACTCCCTGAAGAACAGCAGAGCCCCTCCCAAGCTCCATATTGACATCCCATATCTAGGATAGATTAGGGAAAACCACCTATTTACTGAGCCACACTTGAGCTTGGGACAGGAGCAGAATAATAAGTGGAAGAGAAAAAGTTGGGCTACTCTTCAAGGTAAACCAAGTGGTGTAAGATGGAGAAGCTGTTGGCACAGCTGACCTTATGAGACAGCTACAAAGGCATCCCCTTAGGAAAACAAGACCAGCCCTTCTCAGCCATACTGTACAGTAAGCTCAAGGACATGAGATGCTTCCACATGCAGATCTCTGCTCTCTAAATTAAGAGAGACCTTGAATGCTCTGTTTAAATTTAATTTATAGAGAAGAAACACAGAGTTTCTTAAAAGAGCACATCAATAAATTAGCATCAAATTTTGCTGCCTTGTCAAGGATTAACAGTTTTAATCCATTTCAAGCATGAATTGGGAATTAGAATAGTGCTGAGATATTAATAACAAGTAGTTCAGTGTGTGCCCTTAATTTGCTTAAATTTGAAGGGCAGGTAGGAATTTTTATGCAGAATGGAAAAGGAGCTGGGATCATAGAATAAAAGTGTTTTAATGGCATGACACACCTAGAGCTTTCAGGATAAAATTCTGTTTGCCTGTTGGCTTCTGCATTGGTCATTTGCTGGCTGGAACTGTGAGCAGTTGAGGTATGGATCAAGAGCAGGTCTGGCTGCTGTGGACAGAAGTACCTGAACAGAAAGTGATGTAGGGCCAAGACTCAAAGGTTTGCCAGGGGTCTTTCATTAAATACCTCTATCACCTATGGTTACTATCTGCAACTATTCAGATCATCTTTCCATCAGCACCTGATGGAAAGCAACTGAAGATACTCTTTGATAATCAGAATTTGCCTGTTAGACTCCATGAAATGGAGTCTGAGAGTCACCCCACAATAGAAGATGCTCCCACACTCCTTTACACACTCCCACCCTCTCTTGAGCACCATACCTGTGCACACAGGAGCCTCCAGCCAAGCTCCTCTGCTTCCAAAAGCAGAACAGGTAGGGATAAAGGAGCTCTAATACAACAGAGGGCTTTTAAACTAATTGGCAGCACTTGGGGAGAAAACTAAAAAAACTCAAGCTGTTTGGAGAATACCCACAGAGGCCCCAGTCTAGTCCCATATCTATCTAATGAGCATTAATGGCCTGGTGCCTTCAAAGCTTTTCAGTCAGCCCAGATGTTTGCCCTTTAACAAACCACTTAGATAATTTATGCTACTAGTTCTTTTTAATTCAGAAGAATGTCATATCAACTATTTGAAACATGTTGTACAACAGGGCATGGTGTTGTTGATTACTGCCTCTAAAATTCTGCATAACGACTAGCACAAGTTTGGTGCAGGCACGTGAAAAGGAAATTCAATTAATATAAGTTGTGCTTTTTCTTCCCCAGTAACAGTAGATGACATGAGGATGAGCTGCACAAAGAAACTGAGACAAGACTGCAATATTATGGTCATAAATCACAGTGTAACCTCATTTACAACATGCACCTCAGACCCATACAGGGAATCACACAGGAAAATGTAGAGATTTTCCAAAACCAATAAAATATTGCAGAACCAAAGCTAAGAGAGCTGTGCCAATCCATAGATGCTTTCCAGTGGCAGAAAGCAATCCTTTCTTTTCATGCAGAATGACAACAGTAGAAATCTCTTCATGTCACACAGTCACTATACATTACATCTGTAACCCAATCCATCCAAAAAAATTTCAACTACTGAGTACAGTTTCCTGAAACAAAACAAAACAAACCTGTTGTAGTTTACCTGGAGCAAAACAAGTAGTAGGACAACAATGAGAAGACTGTCAATGCTTTTGGATCAACCAGAACTACTGGCACAGGTACTAAGAGCACTTAATGCAGAGGTGATTTTTATAGGCTTTAATTTCATCAAGAGAAAAAATTTTCAGTAACTCTAGGCAGTTCAGCCATCCATCAACAAGAATAATAATTATTTACAGAACTCTTCTCATAACCTTTGTCATAGAATGACGCAGAGGAGAGTGCCTCTGGACAGTCCCTTGCTTATGACTTATCCTGACCTGCACTTGCAGCCTGGCAGCATTTGAGATCACAGCTGGAAGTGTAGCATGAAGGACAAACAGGACAAACTCTCAAGTGATAATTTTAACTTGAGGCTCCCAAAAATGTGTCTCTTGGAACACAGCAGGTGGTGGTGTTGGTCAGCTGGCTTTGCTAGAGCCAGCATGAAGAGATGCAGCTGACCAGAGAAGCAGGTGAAGAGGGATGCTAAATTCTTCTTCCAGCTTGCCCTGGACATGCACTTCCATGGGCAAGAAATCCAGGACAAATTCCACAACTCCAGAGAGCTGGAAAGCAGAGTGGGAACAGTGTTGTGTCTCATGTCCTTGGGCAGACAGAATCATGCAGCACAGCATGGCAAAGCTGCCCCTTATCAGGATCTTGTTACACATCATCTCCATGCAAAGTGAGACAGATGACTGCTCAGATGCTCCATCAGTTCCTCTGGATGGTGATCATAAGACCAACACAGGTTGCTTGCAGGACTGCTGTGGGTCAGACAGGACAGCACAGCACAGCACCTGTCTGCAGACCATCCACACATGCTGGATGAGGCACTGAGAAACCTGGTCTAGAAGAAGGTGTGGGATTGGACCTAGATCTTTAAGGTTCCTTCCAACCCAAACCATTCTATGATTCTATGCTATAAGGAAGAGGTGTTTTCTCCTGTAGTCAGACCAGGTTTCAAATCTTTTTCCAGACATGAAGTATTTTTCTAATAACTTATGATTATTTTCCTGCTAAAATTAAAATTGAGAAGTATTTCCTATCAACCGCGCTGCACCAGTTTTACTAGGGTGACTTAGCCTAAGACAAAGGAAATCACAAAAACAGTAGGGAAGTTGTTACAATTATATTTCTTCCCCAGTTGACCTTATTTTGGAACAGAAAATAATCTGTTAATCACTTCTAATTAAAACCAGCTGTAAACAATCCATTCAAATGAAACAGCTTGAATGAACAAGAGGAGGAGGAGGAGCATCCCACCAACTTTCTTCTGGAAGAAGTCAGATCAGCTTTCTGCACTTCCAAGTTGTTGACATTATCCTAGAAGTAATCATGTTGCTGTCTAGCCAGGAAAGATTGATGCCTATCTGTGCTGACAGACACGCTGATGCCTCTTTTCCTTAGGTTTCCAAGGTTCTGTTTTGACAGGCAGTTAAAAAAGTTCTTTTCCCTGACAAACCATCGGGGTCCACTGAACCCTTTTATTTGCCCCCCTCTTCCCTTTTCATAAAACACCTTCACATCATTCCCTCGATCAAAGGAGTATTGAAATCCTGTTGCAGCAGCCTTTTTTGAATTGCTCTCTTCTATACCATGGAGGGTGCACCACAGGACCCACAAGCAAACATC
>VZTY01013581.1:13484-47804 GCA_013400935.1 Turnix velox
ATCCCTCCTGCAGAGGTGACAGAGGAACATAAGCTTCACTCTTATTTAGAGTCACAGCTCTGCACCACAAACTTGCTGGTTCCTTGCTGCCTACACCAGTCCTGAAAGAGATGGACTGATGGTTGTCCATATCTAGAGCCCACCCAGCCCTCACTCCTTCCTGCTGGTCACCACTGTGCATGGTGGAACCCATTGCCACCATAGCAGAATCACCTAGACTGTGGGAGATAAAGCTGCACATTCACAGCTTCATTCTTCTACCTGTAGATGGCATGGATATACCTTGCTATCCCCAGCAACTCTCCACCTCTGCTCTCTTGTTTAGTAATCAGCATTCTAGATAGTGCTTTCTTTTTAAAAGTGTTGCTATCTAATAGGTGAAATTAACTCCCATCAGGTAATACAAAATGCTCATAAAAATACCTACTTGAGAAATTAATGCTTTTAAGGGCACTGGAAGTAACATTCACATGAGAAGCTGTAAGAAATAATGCAGTTTTTTCCACAATGAAATATTTGTGCAGTGAAGATTCCTCATGGCAAGCTGGGGAGTGCCCATAGTAGGAAAAACAAAAGCCAACAAACCTCCAAAGAAACAAACAGGCAGGAGGGAACTGGCTGACATTCAAGATACAGGAGGTGTAGGACTGTGCCTCAGAGACATCTCAGCAAATCGTGCCACCATGACGAGGTGTAGGAGGTTTTTATTAGGAGAAGCAGCTTATTTGGCTGTATTTGCAACCATGCCTGTATATCTTTGGGCTGGTTATGCAAAAAGTATTTCATTGCCTCAAGGTTCAGAGCAGCAGTTGGTGAGAATGACAGGCAAAGACAAAAACTCCAGCAAGTGTGACTACAAGAGGAATGAGGTGTTAGCATTTCTGTAACTCTCAGTAAACATCCTTCCATAATTCTGACCATCTAGAAGTTGCTTTGTACATCAGATCCAGAACTTTTCTTATGCACTCCTAAAAGTTAGTCCATGATCTTAACAACAAAAGATCAGTTTTCCAAAACTCTTCTCATAATTAAAATGAGAGATTTACTAGATGTAGGAAGCAAAACCTTCAGATAGGGACCCTCCAAATGTAACTCTGAAGGAAGCAGAACCCTGCTTGCTGCAATGCTGTTCCTCTCTCTACAGAAAAATAATAAAATTAATTCCAGGGCTTCCTTAAGTGTTCACAAGCCATTCCTGCAAAGGCTTCTCACATGGTACCATTAGCACCTACTTGCAATGCATCAAATTAAGTGTGTGGGCAGGGCTTTTGAGAAGTAAAGTCAAAATAATTCATATTTGCAGCTACCTAGGACACTGTTTAAAAGCTCGCCAGAACTCTTGAATGTATCTTAATATCTCACAGTAGTTTAAATGAGACACCAAAATTTTCCACTACACTTGGAGAGCCAAGCAGCTTCAGGTGCCCTCAGATTCTTACTTGGGCAAGTCACCTCACCTTAGGGAAATGGCTATTTGCTGAGGGTCTATCCTTATTCTACTTCTTCCTCTAGCTAAGAGCAGCTTTACTGGTCATTGCAGAACACATATATTGCACACTTTATGGAAACAAAAAAAAAACAAACTTGAAATCTGGGCAGATTTCATACTGTGGACATGCCAAAAGCTTGAAGAATTAGGTTGGAGAAAAAAGAATAAGCATTAAGTCATGCAGAGATTAGGGCCAAGGGTTCACTGTGCTATGTTATTTTATTTTCTGCTTCTTTTCATACTTGAGGAAAGAGGCAAAAACTGTCAGATTAAAAAAATGACACAGAGGACGATATTTTAATAGCAGCTTCTGTATTTTGAAAACATGCCCAAACTCCCTGAAAGTATGAGACACTAACCCTTGCTCTTAAGCAACTGAGAAGATATCTTGTTCAGACTCAAAAATCTTGATGTTCTCTGGGGCACGAACCATAATGAACTGTTTGGCCTTTGAGAAAGATGAAATGAAGCCACTATAAATGCAATTAACCTCCTCAGAATGCATAAGGAATTATATAGGCAGTTCCCCTAGTTGCTCAGAGATGCTCCATGTGTTTAGGACCCTGCACCAAAATCCAACCTAAAGCCACTGGGGGGAAACAGGATGGAAGCACAACACCCTCTTACAGACCCATGAAGCATTCAGGGCTGTGTTTCAGCCAACTAAGATGTTTCAGCTCACATCAGGACGTTCCAGAACAGTGCCAGGAGTAGTGAGTTGGTTCCCTTTGGTCTTGTGTACCTAGGCTTCATCTGAATTTAATCAAGACAAATTGGCACTGCCTTATAATTCACTATACTTAAGGGTTTCATAAACAGTTTGTGCTGTGCAGATTATTAAATTATTACAGAGATGGAGACAAGCTTCACCAAGATGTTTTTAAGTACTGAAAATACTAATTAAATTTGTTCTTAACTCTGTTTTGATGCTTGATTTCTCAACTTTTAATACCAAATAACTTTTCTCCCTCTGCATTTCTGAAGCACACTTATTCTTTAATTTGGTCCATCTTTAAAATATGTAATTGTACAAGTTCTCAGCTAAACAAATGCAGAAGACAACTGCTTTCTGGCTTTATTCTTTAATCCCAGTTGGTGTTTCCACATCACATCTGCAAAAAAGTATCTACCCCAATCTGCCTAACTAAAGAGGAAATATTTTTACTCCATCACCTTCAGTTTCTTACAATCCATTTGAGTTCTACTGGATTGAATTTAGTGAAATAAATCTGCTTTTCTAGCAAACAATTATTCAGCTGAAAAACCCAGGGGAAATAGCTGCAGATTTATTTGGAAGACTGAAGCCAAAGTCCACCAGGTGCCTTCACTAGGAGTATTGCCAGTGGCCTTTGGGTCATACAGCTTTTTCTCCATGGTCCAGTGCCTTCCCCTCAGCACTGCTGCCAGGTTTCACACACATCTTGTAGCACATTGGCAAGGTGCTATTAGAAGGAAGCCAACAATCAGTGTTAATTATTCTGAAGGCTGAACATGCACATGGGATGCAGAGGCATCTCATTTCTTATGCCAAGTTCATTTCAATACTGAATCTACTGTAGCTAGAAACAGCATCTTTTCTATCCTTCCAGTGCAATCCCAAGCCTCGCATTTTAAATGCATTGGGGCAAGTTGTCCTATCATTCCCTCAGCAGAACCAAAAACAGCTATTTTTTTTTTAAATACACTATTTTTAGTCAAGTACAGAGAGTGCTTTGGGTTCAGCCATTCCCTCTCACTGCACATTCTCCATCCTCAATGCAGTCATATCAAAACAACACAAGTGCTAAGGGCACAGAAAGTCTTGATCACTTGGGGTGAGCCAAGCTGTAAGTCATTTGTTTCTTAAGCACATGAAGTTCTTGAGCTTTACAATGTTTATTGTTGTATATGCTGGGCTATCTCAGTTTTTGAAGAGGTTGACCAGCATGGCCAAGACTACTAGTTACCAGGGCCCTACACAAGGGAAGTAGTTCATTCCTGGTGTCTCTTCTGCTGCAGTCCTGGCTCTTAATGCCACACGCGTGTCCTTTGTTACAGTCAAAATCCATGTCAGTATCTCAGCCAAAGTAAAGTTGTGATCAGCCATCACCTGAGGCAAAGTCTTCTCCAAAATTCATGTCCTACAAGTCTCAAACTCAGCTACAAGCTGCTGGAAAGAAATAACATTGATCTTCACGGAATCTTATGGAAATCCTTTTCAAACTTGGAAGGTAGCATTGTCAGGCTAGAATTGCTAGAAAAGTGAGAGCTTATTAAAGCTGATACTAACGTGCATCACTAATGCCTCAAATTGAGGGACACCTGTGAAGTCCATGAGCCTCTGAAGATCTCTTACACAAGGGTTTTCAAAATATGATTTTGCTAACAGAGCTTTTCACTGTGCCTGATCATTTGAGTGTCCCTGCAAAATAATTTGGCTGAAGAGAGACATCCACAAGCATCAATTATTCTTCCATTTCCCCTGATGCTCATTAATATCCATTAGTGCTGACTTCTGACCAAACTTGGAATGCTATGGGTATTCCAGAGGGCTAGAAAGAAATAAATAGATGACCAGGATAAGTGGATAGCCAAGAAACCATAATATTGCATGAACCCCAGGCAAAAAATCACAGAAAGGCTAATGATACACAAGCATGAAGGAATTACAAGGCATCTTAACTGAATGATCATGAAGATAAGTTCCTTTGTTATGAAATTATCAGCTTTAGCTGATAAAGATCACCGTGTTAGACCAGCATGCTTCAGCAAGAATTTCCACACAAATGAGTGACCCCGGGTGTTGCAGAACATTACAGTCTGAAGCCAGCATCACAGATAAATCAATGTAGAACAAAGTTAATAGAAAGACCATTAGCTGATAAATCACAAGAAGTAATTGTAACATCATACATCATAAATCCTCTCACAGTGCAAGCTAAGTTCAGGCAAGTCATTCCTGATTTCTCATAGAGATAAGGTGACTACCCAGGAATGGATACCACCAGTCAGCTGACAGGTAGTCATAGTCTCATTGGGTCTGTAAGCCCCAGGCCAAAGTCATAAATTCACATTAAATCTGAAGATATCATGTCTACATAGCTCTGTACTTGGTCCAATTCTTCTGCAGGGCAAGACACTTCTGTGCCTCAGCTGTACTGCCAGGAGAGGAAATTTCACAGAGCATTACCTGGCTGGTTTCTCTTCCTAGATACATGTTGGACAGAGGACTGTATGGACTCACACCTTGACCAGTCTACTTAGATATTACCTTTTATCTGAGGATACAAAGGTCCACTGGAAACATCACCTCTATAAATGGTCATAATCTGTCATTTTATGTGCCTCCTGGGTTCTCACTCAAACACACTCCCTTCCTTCAGACCCTTACTTCCAAAAAGCCTTCTCTGCAGGATCAAACCTCAATTGTGATGATGCTCACCATTGTCATCTTCTGTATTTCCTGGTCTGTCCTACCTGAATTCACTTCTTTCATCTGGATTAGAAAGGTTTGGGAGATGAAGGGCATCTCTTACCTGAGTATTACTGCACACTAAAGCAGTAGGGTTGCAGTCCCTGACATCAGTGCCAGGTCCTGCACATATTCCTACTAGAGTCTCACTTCCATAAACTCAAAAAAAAATTTTGTTTAGTAATCTCCCTGCAATACTCAGATGCCTGAACTGCAACTTTCACAGTAATTTCTCAGTCAGCTGTGAGTGTAGTTGTTGCTCACATGAGTGTCAACACAGCAGGAACAAGAAGCCTATCCTAACCAACACCACTGCTTCTCATTTGCACAAGGGCTGGTGGACAGAACTGAACATGCCTCCAGGCTGCCAGAACTATGTGACACCATCCTTCCAGCTTTCAAAAATCCCCTAAGGATTTATTCATCCCATGGGTGTTGTGACCAATCAGAATTGCCCAGTGCTGGAGCACAAGTGCCACAGGTTTTATTGACTCATGCTCCAGCTAACTGCATTCCTCCTGAAGTGATGGACACTCTTCTTTCTTGTATACCAGGACACAGATGTGGAAACTATAGAGGAAAAATCATGTCTTGATGTTGCTCAAAGCCTGTTCCCTGCTAGGACACTCCTGTGCTGTGTTGAAATAAAACGAAGAATTGAAGTGGAATGTTGTATTGAATTCTTTCTGACTGCTTCCCACAGAACCAACCAGGAGCAATTGCAGATTTCAGACTCTAAATGATGTAAGAGCTCAGCTCTCTGGGAGGTTTTAGAGCACGGGTCAGACTTGCTTTTCATACACAAGTGCTTCACACACCAAACACACCAGCCAGGGTGGCTGCCTGCAGAGCCAGCTCCAATATACCCAGGAAAGGGCCCTGTGCAGATTGCAGGACCAGATCTGCTAAGAGACCCAGCTTTAAAGGCACACAGTTCTACTGAGGGAGAACATCTGGAACTGCCAATGCCTCACTGCTGCCCTCCTTGCCTAGTGCAATTCTTATAGAATCATAGAATGGTTAGGGTTGGAAGGGACCTTAAAGATCGAGTTCCAACCCCCCTGCCATAGGCAGGGAGACCTTCCACTAGATCAGGCTGCACAGTGCCTTGTCCAGCCTGGTCTTGAACATCTCCAGAGAGGGGACATCCACAACCTCTCTGGGCAAACTGTTCCAGTGCTTCACCACCCTCACTGTAAAGAATTTCTTTCTTATGTCAAGTCTAAATCTCCCCCCCTCCAATTTACATCCATTGTTTCTAGTCGTCCCATCCAATATCATGTTAAAAATTCCTTCCCTTGACTGATACGTGTTCCACATACCTGCCACATACATTATGGCAACATCCTTCTGTCCCCGCTTTCCTCAGGGTCCTGTCCCTTTTCTAAGAGGTCCATGTGAGCAACTACAGACCCGCTTTCAAACCTGGAAAATTCTTTTCCCTGCATAGTCCTGGTAGAAACAAAGCCCATTTTATTTACCAACAGCAACAAAAGATGCAGGATTCAGAGCTACGACTGTAAAAGACAGCAAAGTCAGCACAGAATTTCAATTACTTGGGTTGGAAAACCAATTTCCATTACTGCTAATGGGATTTATGCATTTCCATTCTGCTGAGCACGTTACTGAAAATCTGCATCTCATTCTGACCCTAGAAGTTTTGCTTCATCTGCCTAAGTTTAAAAAAAAGAAACCAAACCAAAAAAATCCTCAACGAAGACTTAATTGTTGCCTGCACTTTGGGCCACCTGAAATGCCTCTTTCTCTCTGGAGTTATGCATTTTATTTTCAACAAATATCTCTCCCAACTTTTTTGAAGCAGTTGTCTGAGGTACTCTGTTGCCTGTACTGGCATGTTCACCTTTCATAGTTTTTCCTAGGTAACTAGTTTTATCTCCTCAGCTTTGCCAGGTCTCTTCAGGACCTCATATTTCACTCCTGTTCTTGAATTAGTCCTAGATGAGGAATCCCTTCCTTCAGCCATTTCCCACATGGAAGGCACAGGTCTGAAGGGCCACTCATCTCTGAGACAAGCTGGGAAAGAAAGTCTGTAGAAATCTCACCATCATATTTTACCATACTAAGAAACAGTTAAAACTTTAAATGCAGCAATGGAATGAGGATACCAACACCTCTTTGTCTCGTGGACAAAAAGTTAGTCTGACACGACTAGTCCTGACTAGCTCAGTTTGAGTAAGAAGCCATGACACAATCACCAGTTTAGTAGAGTCTCTGCAAGCTGCTTATAGAATTATAGGATGGTTTGGGTTGGAAGGGACCTTAAAGATCATCTAGTTCCAACCCCCTGCCATGGGGAGAGACACTTCACACTAGCCCAGGTTGCTCAATGCCTCATCCAGCCTGGCCTTAAACACCTCCAGGGAGGGGGCATCCACAGCCTCTCTGGGAAGCCTGTTCCAGTCTCACCACCATCTTTCTTGAAGTGTTTATATACACAGGAGGGCTGAATACTACATGGAGCTTCAGGGCTTCCTGGTAATTTTAATAAAAAGGTCAAGCTGAGAAAGAAATGACTGTGTGTTTACACTGACAAAGCTCACAGTGGTGCTGCTGCACGGACTGTAGAACAGAGAGGCATCAGTAAGATTCTAAAAATTCTGTTCATGTTGCTCAGCCTGGTTTCACCTGAATACCAGGGAGTCTGTTAAGCAGATACTCCAGTTATGGAGTATGATGGGATATTCATACTTTTAAGTTGGTTAAAATGGCTATAGATGAAAACATGCGAAACAGCAGAGCTCTACAAGAATCTCCTCTGAGGATGTGCTTCCACATCCCAGTTGCTGAAGGGAAACTTTTAAAAACCAGTGTCTTCCCTCTCTATTGTGATTTGTGCTTTTCAGTCACAATCCTTTCCCGATTTCTAGCCAATTTGGTCATTCTAATATTCAGATACTTTTAATTTCTTAAAAAACACTCAACTGTTTTCGTTTAAGTGTCACTTTATCATCTAAATTACATTTATAATATCAGGACACTAAATCCCCTACTGATGAAAGCTATGCCCAGTAAAAGAGATATTATGTAGATGGTTCTCTTTATCTCACTGAGCTGGGACATATCAGCAGTCTTGTCAGTCTCACAATCTGCTCCAAAGATCTCTCAGAGGGGAAACCTTTCCACACTAAAGTGGTGTAACCTGACTTACCCACTCTATTATCAGGAGTAAGAATTAAGCCCTAGTATCCTGGATTTACAACCAAGCACCTTCAAAACTGGCAGTGAAAAAAAAAATGAGTATAGGGTTTTTGTACCTGTAACGTGAACATTTCTACAGTGAAAGTCAGAGAAATACCTCATCCTCTTTGTAAAGATAAAGAAAAGGCTTACAAGTACTCTGGTCATGTCTAAGAGAACCTTGCTTTCAAACATCATTCATAGCTATTTCCAGTCTCCTGCCACCAGCTCACAGGCAGCCTGAATGAGCAAAAAGGCACTTCACAGATGGTTCACACAAGGAGAACACTCAGTTGAATGCGATGGTCTGCAGGACCCCCCTTCTTTTACAGGCTTTGCTGAACAAGAAACACTGCAGCCATGTGGGGATTATGCTTCTAGGTTGGGTTTGTACCTCATTCAGAAAATTTTAGTGATGTTATGAAGCCAAAGAGAGTAACTGAGGTCTCTTAATTTGCTGTTCCCCATGAGGAAGCACTGTGAATTCAGAGGCGTGATTTCAACAGGCACTCTATCATCCCAGAGCAGGAAAGAGCAATCGCTGCTGATCCCTTAAGGACAGGGGATAATCAGTATCTGTCTGCCATCCTCTCTCTAAGACATGCAGTGCCTGGCAAGAACTCTGTAGGATCACTGACAGCCTTCTCTTCAGGGCAGGGAAGAAAAACACAAAGACTTTAGCTATCACACTACCAGTTTTGTCTCTTCTGGTGACACGTACAAATGAAAAGTAACAGCATTTCCATTTCTAGTCCTATCCCCATACATGGCAGTTTAGTACCTTCAAAAAGCTAGAGCTGTATTCTACAGGAGACTCTGCAAACCACACAGGCCCTCTGCAGAGACCATCACCTTCAGATTTAGGGCTTTCATTTGCAGATCTGCTCTCAGGAAGTGCCATATTAAACCCCAGGTCCTCTCTGCATTCCTACACCCCAATCTAGAGCATAGCAAGTGCAGGTATCAGTTGTAATTTAGTCTGAGGAGTATGAAGAACAGTTGGCCTTTATTTGTTGTGCATTTCATACAAGCATTAGAGATTTCCTCTATACTCCAAAATAAATGCAAGGCAGATGAGCACCAAAAACCCTTTAGCCTTCCTCACGCTCATGTCCTTTAGGTTACAAAAATCACTTTAAAGTCAACAAGGAAAAAAGCCCCTGCTGTCTTTCCACAACTAAATGGGGCGTACCCTGGTGCTGACAGCAAGATTGAACGTAGCCTCTGTGCACTGAGAGACAATAAATCCTTTTATTGGCAGAGATTACCAACTGGATTGCTTGCATACAGATTAATGCAACAGCATGAGTCCTCTGGGTGACTGCAGAGGCAGGGAAAGAAGGAGGGGTGAATTAAGTTGCTCAGATGCTTCGGATATTTATCTATCAATCACCAAGGAAGAAAACATTGAGAGCTTAATTACAAAACTGTCTCTGCCTATAGAGAATGGAGATCTGTGAAAATTACCCAAATTATGAAAGGAAAGGAAGCAGCCCCAAGGTTCCATATATGAAAATCTGAAGTTGATGACACCTCCTATGGTTAGTGCATCCCACCCCACACCTGAGGTCTCCCCTCCAGACACAAGATTTCCTAACTCTGCCTCACCCAGTGCCACACAGTGACCCCAAAAGCATTATTGAAAGTGGAGACCTAACATGTGAAGCAAAACATTTATCTTCACGAGAGCCTCGGCAAATTCTTTCCATTTCCATTTTTAATTCACCACCAAATATGGTGAATTAAAGAGAGGCTGTGAAACCTTTCTTATGGCAGGGAAGATGAAGGAACATACCCTTCACATATTTAATTAACTCTGCATTCAATTATGACAATTGACAGTTTACCACCCTTATTTCATGCTCCTTATCCAGTCCCTGCCTTGCTGGCTGCAGTCAGCTACAGGTGGTGGAATGAGACATCCCAGGGAGGGGACAATGCTCCCTGGGCCACCACCTGCCAAACTCCAGGGATGTTGCTGCCATCAATGACAGACCACTTGTGCACAGCCATTATGCTGCCAAGGGGAGACAGAGCCCCTCACAACATGCTGTACCCCTAATTAAGGGCCAGCACTGAAAAGATCTGGTGGCTTCCAGAGATGCTGCGAGTACCCAGCCTGGAGTTTTAAGAAGCTTCTCCTACAAGAAGCTCCCAGGATCTGAGAGACCCTTGCTCAACCTAGCACCCCAACTTAATGATCTGTCTAATTAGTGAGAAATTGCTCCAATGCTGAAAAGGTCTAGCCTCAACCCCAGTCACTTGGGGGTACTGGGACTGGCCTGCCCAATGCCAACATCTTTTGGCAGCTGGATGTACCAGCTTAGCATCCCTAGGAAACTCAGTCTCCATCTTTGAAAACTGGCCTCAGACATGAAGGTATGACTTTGAAAATAGACAGAAACTATGCTAAACTAAGACAGCAGCACATCCTTTTTCTTCTTTTTAATTTTCCTGAGCTCAGCTATCCCCCAAAATCTTTTACTAATGAAATTACTTGAGAAAATTTCTCAGGAGACAATAAACATCACAACCTCATTTGGCAGAAGGGAATTGTTCTAAGCAGAATTGACTCTCCACCATTAAAATTGAGATCTGCTGCTAAATGCTCTGTCTCTCCCAAAGAGCAAACTATAAATCCAATAATAAACACCATGATATATTTACCAAGGAACTAGAGGGCAAAAATAATTGAAATGATCTGTTCCTAAATATATTCTGGTGTTGGGAAAGTGGAGTCTGCTTCCATTTCTGATGTAAATACTTTTTCCCAGTCCTAGTATCCTTTAGGGACCATTTTAGCACATGGTGGGAAAAAGGAGTACCACCCTGCAAGTGCCAAACTCATGGGTGCTGCTCATCAGCTCTGTGTGTCTGGGGAGAGGCAGCTCCCAACCAGAACACCTACAGCCACCAGGAGAGGTGGCACCAGGTGCTGGGTTTGACCAGGAAGCCTTTAGGGCTTTGCATCACTTTCCAGCTGCCTACTCACTCCTCCCCTGCTTGCGTTTGCACATAGTGATCCAGCTGCTCTCATCTTTATTGTCCTTCCATGCTTCAAAACCAGCAAAGTGGGTTGAAGAGTAGATGTTCATCAACTCTTACAGGGTCAACGAGCACCTCCAAGCCCCCACATGCTGGGGTTATGCTGTTATTTGTGCAGCATCTGTGTTTTGCCCAGATTATGTGGATTTATTCTATGATTCTATAATTCTGTTGCAGTTTTCTAAACAAGAGCAATAAAAATTAAAAAAAAAAAAAAGACATAGCAATCAGCACAAAAACATTCCAGCCATCCACCACTTGATTAGTTTTTGTTAATTATGCATGGGACTACAGACAGGTTTTTTTCTGCCTTGCTGTAGATACTTTGTGTGGGCCATAAAAGTAACTTTGGAGGAAAAGGAAATGTATGGAAATGTTGCTGCCAAAAGCAAAAATACCCCAAAAATCTTCCCAAGTAACTTCAAAAGATTTGTGTTCAGGCAGCAGGGCACCATTTTTAGTTCATTTAATTTGAAAAGCAAAAGTAACAGCATCATAACAGCACTATCTGGACACAAACCAGTCAAGTGGATTTCACTCGGGACTTGAATATAAAATAAGTGGAAAACTTGAAAGGGAAAGACAGTATTGACTTGCAGGGTTTGCAGTTATCATCCTGATTAGTTTTTCAGAAGTTACACACCAAGAATTGTTTGGGACTGCACCAGTGCCTCATGTTGATTTGCAGCAGAAGCTGGGGGACCACATCCTTCTGAGGACATCCAGCTGTCCACACTGATTCCTCCAGAGGAAACAGGTCAGGAGACTGGTACCAGGAGGAGAGAAGGTAGGAGTAGTAACAGTGTGTGCCTGAGCATTTGAGCAAAACAAATGAGCTGGACCCTTTCCTATTTCCCCTCCTATCCCACAAGCACAGGGGAAGCCACAGCACATCTGAGGGTGGCATTGCAGCTCCTCCAGTCCCTGCTTAGCTGGAGGAGACAGAGAGGGAGCTGCCAAGGGCAAGGTTAAGAGGGCGAAGCAAAGCTTCTTCTGAAAGCCAAGTGCAGAGCCCCGTGCAGTCAGTCAGGCTTTTCTCATCGCCTCCACAGCCCTCAAGATGCCCTTTCCTGGCTGTTTTCCCCTGGAGCTGACACTTAGTAGTGGAATAATGGGGAGAGCCAAATCTCTGCTAAGGAGAGCTCAGGCGAGAAGACAACAAAAGCTGCAGGCACACAGCATCTCTTCCAACCCAAACGAGGGAACTGGAGCCAGTTTGAGTCTAAGAGATAAAAAATGGGAAGGCAATTTAAAAATAAAGTCTTTTAAAAGAAAAGTAGGGCATGATGCTGCTTCTGTCCTGCAGTACAAGCTGAATGCCTTGCTTCTGCATAGGGCAATGCTGCTGGGATGCTGCTTGGACATTTGCTGTTGCCAGAGCACACAAGACTTGGACAATAAAAAAGGGAGAACTCCTATGGAAAGACTCGTGTGGACCCATCACGTTCCTGAGCACTGACCCCACTACTGCACACAGCCAAGTCACATGCCTTCATGACAGTAGAAAAAAGCACTTTGATTTCCCAGACAGTAACAAATTATTCCATGCCAAGAGCAAACTGGTGCATAATGCAGCAGTTGTGTAACACAGCAAAGTACACTGAGGGAAGCAAGAGAGTTGTCTCATGGAAAGTTGATAACCTTGTGACCTATACATTCATGCTCTGCACTGTAATTATACTCTCCAAAGAGCACAAAAATAAAAAAAAAAACAACCAAAACCAAACAGCTGAACAAAAGTCAGGATGTGTTAAAAGCACGTCAGGTTCCCTGGCAGCTTTCTTGAATTCAGAGAATTATTTCTTTTTTGTTCTAATTTTCCCTTAAACTAAAACATTAAAAGTATATATACCCAGTTAAACATGCAAGTGTGTCATTAAAAGCTGTGTTCATTTCTGTAGAGGGTAAGTGGACATCATTATGGATACACAATGCCTCTAAATTTTTCTGTTTCTAGTCATAAACATTGAGTGTCACCATAGGTCTCTCTGGTATGTGGGGAGGTCTGGAGTTCTCCAGCAGCCTAATGCTGCTGTGTGCCAGTGTCACAAGCAAGTGGGGCACTTGGAGATGCCATAAATGGCAAGTAAATCCTTTAATGCTCAAAGGTTGCATTTCCAATCCTTGCATGCACTGGACCACACCACAAAGGCTGCCACGGGCCTCTAATCCTTTCAAAGATGTCATTTCTTGCAAATTTACTTGGCAAGAAATTTACTGTGCTGGCAACAGACAGGACAGCTCCTGCACACAGATGCATTGATATGCTTTACACAATAATTTCATGTGTAGCTTAAGCTGACAAAAAGCAACACTTAAATGAAAGAGCTGGGTTTTCTCTGCTTCCATCCACCCACTCCCACACTCTGGGAAAAAAAAAAAGCAGCATTGAAGGACTGGTTAGGGTCAAACCTTTACTGCAGGCTGTCACTCCTGTAGACTGTTAGCCCAATTCTTTCCCCTGCACAGGGGGACAGACACCCCTCACTAACAGCCCTGCCAGTGCATGGGGCAGCAAAGAGAAATGCAGGCAGTGGAGTAAGGACTCTGTAGCATTCTTATACTGAGTTTAACATTGGTTTAATCTGACCTCAGCTGTCTCACTGCTAGAACAGGTAACTCACTTAGTTTGTTCCTCCATCCCAGTTTCTGTTTTCATTGCTTTCTCTGTCCCAGCTGTAGACAGGCTAAGAAATAAACTTGACAACCAAATGCTTTTCTCTCTCTCTTTAGTCCAACAGACCAAATGCTTACCCCTAACTGAAGCTGCAATTAAAACACACCAGGCTCAAAAGTCAAGCACATTATTTCAGCTAAGATGCTGCAGATCTACAGGCTCCAATGTGCCCAGGACACAGGCCCAACAACTAAGTTTGTCTCCTGGTGCTAACACGATACACCTTTGGGGTGAAGTATCCCCTCAAGTCTGTGTTCACTGCTTGCTGAACTCCTTCCATTTAAGATGTTTTACATTACCCAAGCATAGAACACAATCTTTGTTGGAGGCACGGACAGTGGGATTGAGTGCACCCACAGCAAGATGACACCAAGCTGTGTGGTCCAGTTGACACGGCAGAAGGAGGGGATGCCAACCAGAGGGATCTTGACAGGCTTGAGAGGTGAGCCCATGCCAACCTCATGAAGTTAAACAAAGCCAAATGCCAGGTCCTGCACCTGGGCTGGGGCAATCCCAAGCACAGCTACAGGCTGGGTAGAGAGTGGCTTGAGCAGAACCCTGAAGGATTTGAGTGTGTCAGTGGATGAGAAACTCAATACGAACCACAAATGTGTCGCAAATCAAATCCTGGGCTGCATNGCAGAAGGAGGGGATGCCAACCAGAGGGATCTTGACAGGCTTGAGAGGTGAGCCCATGCCAACCTCATGAAGTTAAACAAAGCCAAATGCCAGGTCCTGCACCTGGGCTGGGGCAATCCCAAGCACAGCTACAGGCTGGGTAGAGAGTGGCTTGAGCAGAACCCTGAAGGATTTGAGTGTGTCAGTGGATGAGAAACTCAATACGAACCACAAATGTGTCGCAAATCAAATCCTGGGCTGCATCAAGAAAATGTGACCAGCAGGGCAATGTAAGTGATTTTGCCCCTCTACTCTGGTCTGGTGAGGCCCCTTCTGGAGTACTGTGTCCAGTTCTGGAGCCCTCAGCATAAGGACACTGAGCTGTTGAAGCAGGTCCAGAGAAAGGACATGAAGAAGAAAGGGCTGGACCACCTCTCTTATGAGGACAGGCTGAAGGACTTGGGGTTATTCAGCCTGGAGAAGACTCAGAGGGGACCTCATAGTAGCCTATCAATACCTGAAGGGGGCCTACAGAAAGGCTGGGGTTGGACTTTTTAGTAGGGTACAGGATGGCAGGACTAGGAGTAATGGATGCAAAGTTGGAAGAGAGGAGATTTAAGACTGTAGAGAAGAGAGACATTCTTTATGGTGAGGGTGGTGACACACTGGAACAGGATACCCAGAGAGGTTGTGGTTGCCCCCTCATCCCTGGAGGTGTTTAAGGCCAGGCTGGACAAGACACTGAGCAACCTGGTCTAGTGGGAAACATCCATGTCTATGCCAAGGGGGTTGGAACTAGATCATCTCTAACATCCTTTCCAACCCAAACTATTCTATGACTCCATGAATCACAGATTCTTTGTTTCATTTGCTCTTATTTCTCACACAAATCCTTGGCCATCAACACCCTACAAGCAGGGGGAGAGCTCAGACTTGAGGTCCAAAGCCAGTCAGCAGCTCGAGGTGTCAGCGAGAGCCCAGTTGTTATTGAAGCTCACACAGTTCAGGGCCTTTCAGCATCACACGGGTCTTATCTCTGCACCCCCAGAGAAAACAACAGAAGAAATGTGCTAGCCTTGGCCAATGACTTCACCAAGGAGCATTAATAAAATCTTACCAAAAAAAGCCTTCTAATTCACATTACTTTGATTTTGATGGACACCACAATGTTATCAGCAGAGAGCCACACTCCAGGCACACTGCCAGCAGATGTACTCACTTGGTGTGGGAAGTGCCCTGGCAGCACACCCTGCACCCCAAACAGATGAGGACAACCATCACACACTTGTCACCATACAAGAGCCCAGAGACCTTGTAACAGCAAACAAAGAGCAGCCTGAAGCTAATCCCTTTGGAAGAGCACTGATGCAGATGTAGTTAATTAGCCAAAAGGAAGGCAAATTGATTAGGAAAATCAAACTAAGAAGTAACAAAGCTGTGACAGCTCAAACATCACAGCTAACCACAGCTGGGGACAGTAAATCAGTGTAAAAAGCAGTTATTTAGCTTTGTTCCCCAAATCATGTCTTCACTAAGTCGTTCAAGACATCCTCCTCCAGTTTCTGCACAGCAAAAGCAGTGTAGGGCGAGATGATGTGTGTAAATACCTATGTGATTATCTCTTCTGTCTCACAGACCTCATGTGATCTCATTGGGACCCCTAAGTGGGAAAATGAGCTCAGCTAAGAAGGTGGAGGGAAAGAATCTGCTGCCCAGCCCTGGCCTGGAAGGTAGAATCAAAGGGGAAGGGATGAAAAGCAGCTGAATTCATACTGGTTTAATGTACAATTTGATTTTTGTTTCTTATTGGTAAAAGTATTATTGTGCACTTTTTTGGCTTTGTTCCCTAGTAGATAATTTCTGCTTTAAGAAATGGCCCTATGAAAATGACTTTTTGGTCTGTCTAGACATTTCTAACTTGTTTTACAGCCAGTTCTGCCTAAATGACTTCTAAATTGGTTAAAGTCATCATATAGATTTCAGACAGTCTAATGGAAGGCAGCATTTTTTCCCCCCATGCACTTAATTCAAGGTAATTTTGACAAGTCCATTAAAGCTAACTCAACAAAATTATTCATCCCCCCCAAGTTGTGCACACACTGGTTAGTGCTGCAGCATTAGCACTAATTTAGATTACAGTTTTAAACTTTGTAAAGGATTCCCCACAAATAAGGAAAATCTGCATAGTTCACACGTCAAATAAACTAGTGATTTCCTATCATGTTTGACCTACAGCTTCACATACATCACGTTTCCCAAGTGTAAATCAATAAAGCAATCTCTAAATTAATATTTTTGACTAAAAATTTAACAGCAGCAGCAGAAATTACTAAAAGTCTCAGTTAATCTTCCTCACTGGAACAGACACACATCTGATTCCTGAAGAGTATTTTTTACTTCAAGTGACCTAAAACCATGTTGTGTTTCAGCCTTCAAAATTCTCCATAAGGTTTACTCAAATATAGAAAGACTTAATAGGTCTCCAGGAACTCAGCTTTTAAATAATTGCAAATACCACAGTTAGCTTGGGCCATCAAAAAAGCTTTTCTTGAGATCCAAACTGGTATTGGAGTTCACTGGTGGAGAACCACTATGTTCCTTTTTTCTTAAAGGAAACTACACAATATGCCAAGCTAGTGCCAGAAAAGGTGGGGGTTTTCTCTGGAAACTGAGAACAGGTTGTCAAAAAAGGTTTGTTTTCTAAACCAAATATAAACTACTAGTCTCTTGATTCCTGATGATGAATATCTACTCAGTGATGGAGGGACTCATCCGTGTCAGGACACTTCAGATGTCATTTCTGCTTCCCAGCCTTAATATTGCCCCTGTCCAACGCTGACCTATGTGTCTTATGTCCCAGTGCCTCAGTGATTTCTTTCACAGTGCAGCCCCACACGTTTCTGTCCCAAATTATGGCTCAGTCTCCCACAACAGATCTGAGATGGATGGGCTGCAGGTCTGCTCACCTGGCACATAGGCCTTCTGGGTCCATTATGGGTCAGGATTAGTGTTCCTCCTCACTGTATTTGCTTCTGCTTTAGGGCAGGAGCAAAGGTGGGTTGAAACTAACTCTTCACTTTCCCTCTCAACCATGCTCTTGTCTCATGATGGACCTCATCTCTGCATTGATTTGTTGTCCACCCCATTAATTGGCCCAAAAGTATAGTTTAAGAGCCAGAAGTGACAAGTACCCATTCCTTTTCCTGATTATCAAAATCCCAAGCTTATGCAGTGGGATATAAATTAATTCCTGATCATAATACTGCAAGAGAACACAAGCTCAGACTGGCTGGGTTTCACATAACCTGCTTTTTGCTCATTAATCATTGTCAGATTCCTTGCCTTAGAGTGAGTTTGTCTTTCTTGACTCCAAATTTCTTAGCCTTTGCCAGTTTATTTAAGTGTGAAAGAGGAGGGGGCACAGATCTGTTCCACTAACAAATATAATATCAAATTAATATTTACTTTTCTGTGGCTCAACTTAAGTGCTTGTTATTCTTAAGCATTCTCTGCTTTCCCAGAGCCTCTGTTGTTTTTCCAATCCTAAATCTCAATCCTGGTTCACAAAGTTAAAAGAGCAATTGTATTTGTTTTTCTTTTGTCTAAATGGATGTAGAAGTCAGAGAAATAAACAAAATAAGCACCAGCCAATAAGTAATGAGGAAAGGTTTTCTTGCTGATTCCAAGAGGATCTCATAATAATCCTCCATAATTTCACATGAAGGTGTTTTTCTGATTTTTCCTGAAGTCTGAATATCACTGAGAAAGGCACAGAAATCTCACAAGCTACAGAAATACTGGAAACTGGGAAAGCACTTGACAGCAAGTCATTGCTCCCTGTTTTTTTAAACCATCCACAAAACAAATCATAGCTAAAGCATTGCTCATTATATGACCAGCTGTAGGAAGCATTCATGGATTTATTTTGCAGTCTCACAGAACCCAGCACATTGATAGAATCTGCATAAACACTTCCCTGAGGTGAGATTACCAGTTTGCTCACAGTAACCAACTTGTGTTATGCTAAATCTGAGGCCCAAGAGCCACGTTCAAGGACTTTAAGGCTTGGTTACTGAGTGTGCTGTCCCAGTTACAGTCCCCAGTGCTACTCAGAAACCTGGATACGCACCACACTTCTACTTTGTGATTAGCAGATATCCAAGTTCACCAGGGCTAACTGCAGGATCAAGCCAGAAGGTCCCATGGAAGATGAAGATAAAGCAGGGTATGAATATTTCCAGATTCTCCAGGGGTGTCAAACTGCTGGTGTCCAGACATCCCAGAAAAACTCAAGTACACACAAGCTGTCCTTTGCAGAGTAAAGACCTATGCAGAGATCTATCAAACAGCTACAGAAATTAGCAAGTTCCTCAACTCACATTTCAACCTGTTGCAGAGGCTTGGATGTTGTGTCTCCTTCACTTCTGCACTTTGCTTTAACACCACTAAGCCTAAAAAAGCATTTCACTGATCTTACAAGAAATATTAGTTCACCTTCATGCTCAGGCTACACCTCACTGAAGATATTTTCAGTGCAGTGCTGACTGCTGTTGTTCAAAACAAAGACATTAATCTGCTGGAAAGCAAAACCACAAAAAGTGAACTTAAAGTAAATGTCATCTTCTCAAGTACACAGTTCAGCCTCTTCATAGTCTGTATGTTGCATAAATCCTATTAGACATCAGGGAATCTGCAAGTCCACATATTTCACATTGATATTTTCTTATTGAATACTAAAATCATGACATTTAGAGAGTCAAACTATCCAAACAGAAGAAACATAATTGTAGTTGCATAACATGAAAGCCCATGAAGGTTTTACATGGAGTGTCGTCTCCAGCTATGGAGCCCTCAGCACAAGAAGGACATGGAACTATTGGAGAGGGTCCAGAGGAGGCCACAAAGATGATGCAAAGGCTGGAGCACCTCTGCTGTGAGGACAGGCTGAGAGCTGGGGCTGTTGAGCCTGAAGGAGAAGAGAAGGCTACGGGGAGACCTCACAGCAACCTCCCAGTGTCTGACTGGGCTACAGGAAAGCTGGAGAGGGGCCGTTTGCCAGGGCATGGAGCAACAGGACAAGGGGCAATGGTTTGAAACTAGAGAAGGGCAGGGTTAGATTAGACATTAGAAAGAAGGTTTTCACCATTACAGTGGTGAAACACCGGAACAGGTTGCTTAGAGAGAGGGTTGAGTCCCAGTCCCTGGAGACATTCAAGGCCAGACTTGCTGAGGCTCTGAGCAACCTGATGTAGCGCAGGATGCTCGCTGCAGGGGTGTTGGAGTAGCTGGCCTTTGAGGGCCCTTCCAAATCTATGATTCTAGGATTTAGGCCCGAATTCAGCTTGACTGATCTCACTCAGACTCATACCAAGTACTTCCAGGTCAAGCTGCTCCTGCTCTGGAGTGTAGCTGCCTGCTTACAAGTGCAGATCTCTGCCTGTGAGCTGGTGGGACTTTTTAAACTCACACAGCTCTGCAAGATGCTTCAAGTTACTGAGCTCAAGAGTATAACAACGCCAGACATGTTTTATTACATCAGCTGTACTTAGGATAGTGTCCAGAGAGCCACATGTACTTATGTGACTGAGATATTGCAGTCCAGCAAAGACATCATCTGAAGCCACAGATCACTCCAGCCCATACAATTAAGCAGAAATTTCAGGAACAACTCTTCAAGTAGCCAAGACCTTAGTGAGCTGAAGCTCTGGAGAAGACAGGTTACACATCTGCTGTGGTTCCCAGGACTTTCAATCAAGACTCTTGGCTCCTGCAAGCTAAGCACTTGTGATACTGTGTGGGAGCCCTGGAAGCCCTGCTAGGCATACAGCTACAAGAAACTTGAGGATGCTTCAAGGGGTTTTTTTTAAGATTCCTGAGAAGTAGGATATCACAAGGAACCATCTCAGCCTGAGCTTGACCCCAAAATCCTCTAGCAAACATTGTGTAGATGCCAGTTAAATACCAGACTCCTCTGGTGACGTCAAAGCTCTTCCCAAAGACACCACCATCCCCCTTTACTCACAGCCAGGACACTGAGATGGAGACAGAAGAGAGCAATACTCTGTATTAGAAAGAAAACCAAAGCAACCCAAAACCAAACAAAACCACCCCTCCCAAAATCAAATGACCTAGTATGATCTTGGAAAAATTCCTATATTTGGAAGGAAATAACCGATTCACTAGAAGATAAAACTGCCAGTTGCTGCCCTCAAGAAGAGTCAGAGGAGAGTCAGAGGAGAGTGTGTAATTATCTCCATTTTATAATTATCCTTAGAAGAAACCCAGCCCTCACCAAATCTTGTCCTCGGAGGAGTACTCTATCAGGACAATGCTTGTTCTTGTAGCCAATGACACTGACTCAACACAGATATTTTCTTCTGAATTTCTTCCATTTTGTTCTTTCTTCTGGGATTTATTAGTACAGCACACACTTTAAGTGATAACAAGCAGTTTTCCATTAAGGCAGATAGAGAAGGCTGCTGCTGGCTTTTCTACTCAGCTTGAAGGTTTTCTCCTTTTTAAAGGGAACTGGGTAGCTGACAACACTCATTTCAGATTTGGTTCCTATTTCACACAAGCCTGCTTCTCTTCCTCTGATAAAATCAAGCATAATACACACTGAATATCAGCTCCCAGTTGATTTTGTTCCTTTGTCTCCTTGGGTCCTGCATTGACTCCCTGACCTTCATTTGAAATTTGGTCATGTTTCAGGCTGAGTTCAGAATTCTGGGTTGTGAAACAGCTCAGTTCAGATGAGAATGAAAGAAAGAAGTCCTCGTGCAGAATCAAGGGAGGGAGCCCATTTTGGGGAAGCAGATGAACTAAGAGGACCTACCACACAACTCAAATGCAAAAGATCTTCAAAGCTATTTGAGATTTCTCCTCTCCACTACAACCATGCAGAACTGTAACTTGCAAGGAGTATTGCCTACTAAGACTTGACATTCATGAAATAGACCTTTTCTTAAGTAATTCAAGATCATTCTTCAAGTTACCTGATAACTGATAACCTGATAACATTTTTACAGTGCTCTTTTAAACACATCAAGTGAATAGTTTTGCTATGCTACACAGGCTGTAACAGCTCTCTTCTCAAAATTCAGCGTGTTTTAGTAGTTGTGTAATGTTTTATTACCTTGTAAATCTTTCTGGTAATTTTTTTTTTCTTTTAAACAAAGCAGCAACCTTCTGTTCCAGAACCAGCTCATACAACCACCTACATCAATTCATCACATCATACAAACAGGGGTGCTGACTGCAGTGCACATAAACAGAGCCTCTGTCCATGCTTCACTTCATCCTTGCTTTACAGGAGTGTGAAATAGTAAATAAGGTGAACTGCATTTGAAGTAAATCACACTCATCCTTTAACTATGAAAGTCTTAGTAATGTTACAGCATTCACTATAGTAACAAACCAGCTGGTATCACTCCCTGCAACTTCTGGATTTTCACTTAAAATATTATTATAATCAGCAGTGTCAATTCAAACACAGGGGCACACAAAACTTTCTGAACATGCAGCCTAAAAAACTTTGAGATAATTTTTAAATAGCAGGCTTGCTGTTTTCCAGCCTCAGCTCTGCAGACCAGAACTTAAGAACTCAACTTTAAGTAAATGTTTTCCTGTATCACTGAAACCATTTCAGTTACCCACTTAGTTTATTCCTCCCCAAACATCCATTTTCTGGTATGTTTCAATAAAGCAGAGCTGAAGACCTGATGGGGGCAGATACAGCTATATCCAGCTCTGCCAGGAAAACCTGTAATGTTTTACACCTTGGCAAGATAAATCTGTGTCTAGG
The DNA here is from genome assembly GCA_013400935.1 of Turnix velox. NCBI lineage: Eukaryota > Metazoa > Chordata > Aves > Charadriiformes > Turnicidae > Turnix > Turnix velox. The sequence goes on from VZTY01013581.1 coordinate 35,767, forward strand.
GCACCCACTACACACCCACAGTAGGACTTTTAATTGTTACAGGCCACTTCAAGCTGGTATCTAAAGAGCCTTTAAATGTTCTGGATTAAACAAGAACTAAGTGCTTGCTGAAAACCCTAACTGGCAGAGAGTATTTTAGCTCAAATAAAACCAGATCGTGGTGGTTCACTCCAATGTGTCATAACTACTTATGATCTTACCTCCCTATTAGCTGGTAGAATTCATGAATATTCAATAGCATTAGCTATTATGTTCTCAGTGCAGACATATCCAGCCCTTTATAAATTAAACATGGAGTCTTTGCAGACAGCTGAGCAAGCCAATTAGCCAAGTGGAATTTGCATATCAATCAAGGAAAGAGTGTCCCACGTCCAGCCACCATACAAGGATCTTACATTCACATTCTGCATCTGTAGGTTGGTTTTGATTTTTTTTGTAACCCTCCCTCTACAGTTATTAATACCTTTAACTAGAGCTTCAACTAGTAGCACACTTGGGAAGCAACAGAAAAGCCCAGGGAAGGAGCTCAGCACCCAGTCAAGCAGCTCAAAGATCAAGCCATGACCTGCACCAGCTTTTGAAGCCCAGAAACTTGGCTGCAGCAGGAAGAGTTGGGGCTGCCCCACCTGAAGCTTCCATCTGCCTGTTCACACACCCCTCCCAGCAGCACTGGAGGCACAAAAGAATTCCCTGGACCTCATGGCCCAGGCAGATTCAGCTAAGTGAGCCTGTGCACAGGTACAGAGCAACCAAGCAACTCTACAGTGGCACCTAAGGAGTGACCTTATCTTCACAGCAGAGATAGAAGAATATCTGCAGAAAGCACAGCAGCCTGGCAACCAGGTCAGGAGGCCTGGGAGTCACAGAAACAACACCTAGAACATCTCAAAGGGTCAGCAGGGATGAACCAGCCATCTTAGAAATCAGCCCAGCACCAGCACAACTGATCACAAAAGCAGGTGTGAAGCAGCACAGCTCACATTTGTCTCAGCCTACATATACCAACTTCTTTCCTGCTCCATAACTCCCTGTTTCCCCTCTCTGCAAAAACCCCACCAGTCAGGAGGAGCTGGGCCCAGCTCTTGGTTGTATTTACTAGCTCAGCAACCAGCTCCCATGATTGCTCCATGTGGGCTGACACAAGGCTATATTTAGGCCAAGAAATCCTCAGCTTGCCTCTACAAATACTTTCAATGACTCATTGTGGGGAAATTAGCAGCCCAACACTGTCATGAAAGCAGAGAGAAGGATACTTTTGTGAAAGCCACCCATGCTCTTTCTCTCCAATGGAGCTTTTAATTTGCACCAGCATTTATGCTCATGTTCTTCTACCCTCAACAACAGCTTTACCACTAGCAGACCTAGGCATGGCCCCAGGTGGGTCAACACTGCACAAAAATGATGCATCAGCCCCACACTATGAAGGTTAATGCTCTACCAACCAAAGGTGCAAAGCTGTTGGGGTCCATGGACACCATAACCATGGAATGTACTGGCTGACACCAGGCAAGTCAACAGCACTGATAAAAATAAAAGACAGTTTCTTCCCAAATTATTTTTCCCCACAGATGCTCAGATCTAACAGCAAGGGACTGCTTGGGTCCCACACAACCAAAACCTCAGTAATACAAGTTTGAGTTTCCTTTTCCTTAAGTATCTCAATGCTCCAGAGATACTCAAGTTTGGAGGTTTGCTTCCCTATCATCTTTCCAGCTACTTCACCCTGTTCTTGGTAGCTGCAAGAATGCATGACAGAGGAGCCACTCCCAGGGGCTACAATCCATGCCAGGAGTCTGGGATGAGACGGAGGAAAGCAGCAGCTCAGGAGACAGGAACTGGTTCAGTCCCTGACAATAACCTCACCAATACAGCTGATAATGTGAAGTGGACCTAAATAATTAGCAGATGAGGGAAAGCTCAGCCATTTCATTCAGCCTTCATGAAATAAGAGCCCTACCTACAGTGGGAAATACTCCTTCAAACAACTAAGGCAATTTGTGTTTGGGTTTTGTTTCCCTGTGTGCAGAAGTTACAGCTGAAATACTGCTTTAAATCAGGCTGTTATGAGAGCTCCCACAGCCCTTTGGTCATGTCAATCATCTGATTGTTTTCAGCCAGAGTGTTTCCATGAGTGAGGGCCTTTGGCAGGAGCAAAGTTTGTAAGAGGAAGCACTTGCACATAATGACAGATTCATAGAAGAATATGAATATTTATACACTCTGGCACAGGAGCTCTAAGCTTCCCATGCAGTTATTGATGTGCTGTGTTCAGGCACACAGTTCATTTTGGCAGCTTGCAATTGAGCAGCTCTGAGGCTCAGAGAGGCAGTCAGTCAACACACACTCAGCAATGTTTTGCTCTGCTTCTATTAGTGCTGATTCCATGCAGAGCAATGTCAAGGCAGCAAAGGCAGGTTTCCCCCAGCCTTAGCCCAGGGACCACAGCAGCACACCACCTTCACCATAAGCTTCATGGTTGGATCTCTCATATCCACAGCTCTGCTTCCCTTTCCCTTTTGCATGAAGCCTCCCAAAGTCTGTGAAAGTCTCACAGAGACTGAGGCCCCAGAAACAGAGCTTGAGAGCACTGTTTTCTCTCTAAAGATCCATTCATGTGGTTATGCCATACTTTTTTGGTGACAAAGAAGGATTTTCAATAGAGAGAAGCAGTTAAGCTCAGCAACAGTAGACCCCATGTGTTTTGCTGGCTAGTGTGCTGCAAGAAAATACTTTGCTATTGTAACTTCTCTTAATCAACACTGGCAGCAGGAGTGAATCCACAAAATCCATCATGAAACAGTGGAATACAAGTGATGCATGGAAAAACAAGACATCAGACATGGTAGGGGATGTGAGCAGGCACAGCATGGAAAAGGTGTTTATCTCCAACCCAAGGAAATCAGCCTGGGAAAGGCATCCACTGTGGCGAGGTAAAAACAACCTTACAGACCTACTTATGGTATCTAGTGAGGTGTTTTCCCACCTGGAGTATTTTTCTTTATATAATATAACAGAAATCATCAGAGAAATATTCCTCCTAAGCCTGTAGCGTGGGAGGCAGCCCAGAGACTCGCATCCTACCTCAGCTAAACTGCTAATTCCTAAGCCTAGAGTACTAGGAAAGGGTATTCCCAGGGAGGACTGCTTTCTACTACTGTGTACCCACCTCTTCTTTTTGTAAATAATACATAAATAATCCTGCAGCCACAGACAATCAGCTGCAATATTGTAAGAGACCTGGGCAGGGAACTCACAGCCTGCTCTCCTGTGTAACACCTTCCTGATTACTCCTGCCATCTTGCACAATCAATACTAATTACAGCCACACTGTCACTCGACTAGCAAGGAGTAAAATGGTGATGATAATGATGATGGGGTGAAAGAAAGCTTCATCCTCTGCACATTGGTAATCTGAACTCACTCATGTGCCCTGAAGGCATTAGGATAGATGTGCTCTGAATCCAGAGGGATTCAGATCAGACTATGGAATAGCTGTGCAAACTGTTCCAACTATAACCCTTTAAAACATTAAGTGCTTCCAAAAATCATTTTTCATAGGCACTCCCGTTCAAGAAAACTTGCAGCAGTGACAAGGAGACATCCATACAGTGCAGAGGAAATGTTAAATGAGGCAATGGTACTGCCTCGCTTGGACTGAGAGACTGTAGATGAGAATTTCTGGACATTTAATAATAATCACCTAAGTAGGAAGAGACCTTTCATATCATTGATTCCAACCATCAACAAAGCTCTGGCAAGCCTCTTAGCTGGACAGGGACCCTCACATTAGGAGTCTGATGCTCTCCTAGCTGAGCTCTCAACATAAGGAGGACATTGAGCTGTTGGAGCAGGTCCAGAGGAAGGACACAAAGATGATCAGAGGGCTGGAGCAACTCCCTTATGAGGGCAGGCTGAAGGAGTTGGGGCTGGATATAAGAAAGAAGCTCTTTACTGTGAGGGTGATGAGACACAGGAACAGGTTGCCCAGAGAGGCTGTGGATACTCCCCCCCTGGAGGTGTTTAAGGCCAGGCTGGATGAGCCATTGAATAACCTGGTCTAGTGGGAGGTATCCCAGCCCATGGCAGGGGGTATGGAACTAGATGATCTTTAAGGTTCCTTCCAACTATGCTGTGATTCTATAACACAGCATGATACCCTGAGCTCTGCAAGTTACATGCACTTACACCCAACTGACCATCTAAGTTGTTCATGCCCAAAACACAAGCTTTCTTGCATGTCAAACTTCACAGAATTTAAGCATTGCTTTTTTCCCCTCGCCCTCACTGCTACACATATCAAACTCAGATGGTAAAACAAGAGCTATTAGCAGCTTGCTCAGCAGTACCTTGATGTGCCAGGATGAATGTACCTATGGATGCTGCACTATTTGGTGAAAGTAAGTCTGAGTGGCCAGCTAAGTCTTGTTTTCAAAAGATAGCATTTAATTGAGAAAAGCAAATAGAGACTGGAAGGAGAATAAAGAGCCATCAAAACTTGTGCTACATGGTATCATCTGGAAGAGAGCCTCAGTGTCCCAGATCCATCACTTTCTGCTCCATACCAAAACTCAATTTATTGCCTCTTCCTTTTCCCCAGGGGAGAAGAGTTATGCAAGACTGAAGCAGGCCTGTGTCAAATCCAAAGGCATTAAACATACAGAAGGGTGCTTTACCTATCACAATGCAAATTGTATCAGCTGTAAGCCATAAAAAAACCTCATTTCAAACAACAGTAATTTAACAGAGCTATTCCAAGGAGAACAAGTGGCTATATTTGTTTTCTCTCTGATATTGCAGTAGCAAACCATGCATGAAGTTTATTAAGCCATGCTAATTGTCTTTCTGTTCTAGTACACTTTAGCCATATGGAGAAGTCTGGCTAGTGCTCAAAATACAGAATTGTTATTTGGGGAAAAATACCCTGAAAAGCTTTGGCTGCTTAAAGCATTAATTTCTTCAACATTGTGAATTACACATAATCAAAATGTCAGCCTGGATGTGATACAACATGTTGGAATCCATCAGAAAAAGGTAATTTACAACCCCTGAGGAGATACACACAAGAAAACAGCTGAGTTAAGTAAAACATTTGCCATGGACCTGAAGAGTTCATGATCATTGAGGAGGGCAGATGACTGTGCTGGGTGCAGTGCCCATCCAGAAGCACAGGCTAGTGCTAGATCATGGAAAAATCCCTACCAGAGCAGCCAGGTCTCCAAGCTGGAAGTTGGAAATACTAAATCCACTGGAAGAAATAGGAATCATGCTCAGATACAAGCCTACTTTTCACCCCAACCACAGGAGAAGCCCCTGACAGCACAGCCAGAGAGACAGCCCCTGCACATGGCATTGGGTACTGGAAGGAAAAGAGATATTCAAAGAGAAGAACGCTGACACTGCAGTTACTGACACCATTTCTGTGAATCATCCATTCAAAAAGCTCACATGCAGAAACAAAAGCTTGTAAAAAGTCTTTTCAGCAAACAGAACTCCCTAAATGTTGTATAGAAGTGATTTTTCAGGTTGAAAAAAAAAAATCTATTTCAAGTCATATATTCTCATTCAGCTACCATTCACAAGGGAAATCTAAGGAAAGATTGAGACTTTAATAAAGTTCATGGCTATAAACTATCTTTGTTAAACTTTCCAGACCCTTTCAGCTGTACAAATGAGTATCAATGCATGAGATTAAGTTGCATGCTTTAAATATTTATTTAAACATCTAATTTTTATTTCATTGACAGATGACAGAATGTCAGTAAGTTAGTTCCAAGGAACATTTTACATAACATGATTTTTTTTTCTCTCATCCTTTGTTCACGTGTTTTTATCATTCATCCCACAGTTTGAAACAGCAAAATTCAGTAAGAGTAAAGTCTCTGCTGATAAAAATATGGAATGTAAAATAAGATTATGAAAAGAATACATTCTTCTTCCCTTTTATCCTAAATAATAAAATGCTATGACTTGCTGCTGAGAAGATGCAAGAGCACCAAGGCATGATATGAGACAAAAATATTTGTATTAATTATAATTTTTAAATCTTTAAAATAATACTAATTGTAGATTAACAGAATTTATGGTTGCATAGTTCTCATCTTTTGTTTTTACATAACTTTGAACCCCCAGAACAAAAGAATAATTCCTATATTACATATTTCTTCCTAAATCATGGATTACATGAAGTGAATATTAAGAACAAGCTACTAAACATCCTAAAGCAAGTTTTCAACTTGGGAGGGGACATGAGGGAAATCGACACTCCATTATCAACTGTTTTAGTGGTTGTTCTGAGAAAATGGAATGTTCCAGGAATAGAGGGGAGGCTCTTTTGAGGTCTTCAACCAAGTTTCCCAAGAGGATGCTTTTGGACAAGCACCACAGCCTTGGCTGGAAGAGCAACCACCTTCCACCACAGCTCAGCAGAGCCCAGAAGAAAAGCAGATGCTTTCTTACAAACACAATCCACTGCAAGGCAGGATGGACAGACAGACAGGCAGACTCCCACGCCTCCACACAGACAGCTTGTGCCAGCTCCTCCTCCATCACATCCCACTCCACAGCCTCTGTCCTACTGACCCAGTGCTAGAAAGCTGCTGCCCTGAAAGATGAGTTTGAGGAATGGCTTCTCAGAATTCCATCCCCATGAGCTAAAGCAAACCAGGTCTGCTTTACATGAAGAGTTTGCCACCACATCTACCAAAAACCCCTTAGTAACACTGCTAAAGCAATACAAATGGAGTAGGATAATTAAAGATTACACAACACTCTGATAACAATAGTTGCAGGGCTTTTTCTTTTAATTTTGTGACTTTTTTAATGCAAACAATCATCTCTGAAAAGGAGAAAGCAAGATCTCATTGTTTCCATGCCCTGTATGATAAAACGGGGGTTTCAGCTGACTTTTAACACCAAGTTCATACACTGCTACTGGACTAAGCACAGTTCATCCTGAATATAATTACAGTTCAAAGAATCATAGAATAGTTTGGGTTGGAAGGGACCTTAAAGATCATCAAGTTCCAACCCCCCTGCCAAAGGCAGGGACACCTCCCACTAGATCAGGCTGCTCAGTGCCATGTCCAGCCTGGTTTTGAACACCTCCATACAGGGGGTGTCCACAGAATCTCTGGGCAACCTGTTCCAGTGTTTCACCACCCTCACTGTAAAGAATTTCTTTCTTATGGCAAGTCTAAATCTACCCCCTTCCAATTTACATCCATTGCTTCTGGTTCAGAGACTCTCTACTGCCTGATGCTGCTTACTTTCCAAATGGAAGCTAACTACTCAAAGCAGCTCTCCTTCTAAGTAGCTTGAGTGATTCTCGTGAAAAACCAGATAGCATGAGCCATCTTCCAGGAAAAGACAGACTTTGATAATGCTATGCATTGAGAAATGTTAGAGGGCAAACAAGGCCCCCTCCCTGTGCCTGACGCATCTAAACAAACTCTTCCTTTCACCTGCTGAAAACTGGTGGGAGAAAAAAAAGTTAAAAAAGAAAATGAAGTAAAACCGGGTGTCATCATGAGTTCCCCTGCTTAAGCTACATGGGAAACTCCCATGATTTGCCTCTTCAGTCACACAGCAGTGGAATGAGTGAAGCTGCAGTGAAAAGTAACTTTCATAACAGCTTTTTATTCTGATATATTTTCTATTTTCATCACTAAAAGGAAGCTGCTGTCTTCACAGTACTCATATGCAGGCAGGCAAGAGGTGCAGCCCAGATGGAGACAAGCCCCACGACATTTCATCACCTTTATAAATGCATGGGAGTAATTTTCTTATCCAGGACCTTTACAAGGGCTTGCTAAACAAGAGGAACTGCCTTATGTAGCTCTCACCAGCATCTGGCAGGTTTGGAAAACCAGACACACAGACTCACAGAGTTTTGCAAGGCCTCAGGAAGAGCTGACCTTGGTGGAAGGCTCCAGAAGTCAGCCCTCTCTGCACTGAGCTAATTCACTAAGAAAGCATCTTTGCACCTACAAGGGGACTTCCAGCTCAAATCACCAAACATGCACAGGAGGTTCTTAGGCAAGACAGTGGGAGGTTGCCCAATTTCAGTATTTTTTTTGCTGCTTTCCCTCCATTTTGCCATTCTCTGAGCTCACCTGCAACCTCCAGATGCCACTGCAGCACCTTGGGCACCACACTGCACCTTGCATCTGTGTGTGCTCCCCCAAGGCCAGGGGCTGCCCTTCCATTTATTCCACAAATAACACATTCAAGGGAGAACTGGGTTTATAGCTCTGAGTTTTTGCAAGGGGAAAATGAAGGTCTAATGAGGGAGAAGAATATTTTTTGCATCAAACGGCAATTACTGAACACGCTGCCTCCTGAAGATTAAAAGGGTTTTTAAAAAAATAATGAGTACACCTGCATTCAGTTGAGTCTTAAAACTCAAAGAATCTGAATTAGCCTTATTTCCTCAGGGAAGATGATTTTTTTAAGTGTAGTTTATACATTTAGAGACTCAATCTGTCACCTGCAGTGCTGGTGAACCTATTCCAGAGACTTGCATACGAAAGGGTGAAAAAGAAATCAGCTANGCCTCAGGAAGAGCTGACCTTGGTGGAAGGCTCCAGAAGTCAGCCCTCTCTGCACTGAGCTAATTCACTAAGAAAGCATCTTTGCACCTACAAGGGGACTTCCAGCTCAAATCACCAAACATGCACAGGAGGTTCTTAGGCAAGACAGTGGGAGGTTGCCCAATTTCAGTATTTTTTTTGCTGCTTTCCCTCCATTTTGCCATTCTCTGAGCTCACCTGCAACCTCCAGATGCCACTGCAGCACCTTGGGCACCACACTGCACCTTGCATCTGTGTGTGCTCCCCCAAGGCCAGGGGCTGCCCTTCCATTTATTCCACAAATAACACATTCAAGGGAGAACTGGGTTTATAGCTCTGAGTTTTTGCAAGGGGAAAATGAAGGTCTAATGAGGGAGAAGAATATTTTTTGCATCAAACGGCAATTACTGAACACGCTGCCTCCTGAAGATTAAAAGGGTTTTTAAAAAAATAATGAGTACACCTGCATTCAGTTGAGTCTTAAAACTCAAAGAATCTGAATTAGCCTTATTTCCTCAGGGAAGATGATTTTTTTAAGTGTAGTTTATACATTTAGAGACTCAATCTGTCACCTGCAGTGCTGGTGAACCTATTCCAGAGACTTGCATACGAAAGGGTGAAAAAGAAATCAGCTAAGTGAAACATCCTTTCAATATCTTATTTCTGCTTGATTGCCCTTGGAACTCATTTCTAGTTGACTGCTCTTAGAAATACAGAAAGTAGAGAAGAGCAAAGAGGAAGAAAATAACAAGAAAATCTTTGTATGTCCACTCTCACTAGTGGCACATCCCAACATTTCCTCACATGTAGAGTCTTCATTGCTGTTTGCAGTCTGATTAGGTTTTTATTAATTGCAGACAGTGAGGCACAGAACTCCGTAGCACCCTGGTCAGAGTTGTTAACTAGTCATTACAGAGGTTCATCTGAGAGTAGAAGTACTGAAAAAAGTTCATCTACTACTAAGTAATGAAACCTAAACATATGCTATCTAATACAGAAAGAGAAAGAATAAACTCCCCTATCAACTTGTCAGACACCTTGTGCTGTGTATGAAGTGGTCCCACACTCCACCTGAAGGACTCAGTTCTGCCTCTGCCCTTTTCCTGCAAAAGAAACATATTTTGAAAGATCAAGTTCTCCTCCAGACCACTTTTCTGTGTCCAAACTAGGACATGGAACTGCATAGCTGTGACTTAACTTCAAATAATGGTAAGCATGGTGAGTCAGCCCAAAATGTGACTATAAAAGCCACAGAACCTTAGGAGCTTCCATAAGCCATACACAAAAGTTTCCTGCTTCCAAGCTTGCTTGTAAGACTCCCATCAGGGCAATATCTATTAGCTCAAACTTGAAAACTAGTAAAGAAATGCTGCTTTTCTGCTCCAGACCACATCATAGTTGAACTTCCCCAGCTTTTCCCCAGGTTACTGGTTTACTTCCCAAAGCAGGTCCCACTATCAAGAAGTAAGACTTCCAGCTTGCTCAAGGATCTCCCTAGCCCTCAGCTCAAGTTCACTGCCCCAGGGCCTGCTGGCAGAGGGACCAGAGCACACTCACAGTAGTCTGAGCTCCTGAGGAAAATAAGCTTTCTAACTTATCAGGGTATCCTCCCTGTAAGGACACAGCAGCAGAGAACAGCAGGCAGAGCAGAGCTAAGCAATTGCTTGACAAGACATGTCTATGTCTAGCAGGAGACATTGCTGAGGAGCCACTCTGGCTTGATTTGGTGCTGCTGCAGGTCACACGCGCACTGAAACTCCCCAAACACTCAACTCAACAGGAGCCAGATGAGACAGAGAAGACATGCAAGCCATTCAGCAGCCACAGCTTAAAGCACATTTTTCTTCAGATTTAATAGAACTCTTACTCCAAAAGCAATGTGAAAAGTCCCCATGATGGACAGAATTCCTTGCAGGACCATGACAAGATAAGACAGAGAAGCTGTAGCAAACCTGCAAGCTAATGCCAGACCTGCTTCCTCTCACTCTAAAACCAGATGGCCCTACAGCTAAGAGTAAGAGGAATATAAAGTGAATTTTAACTTACATTCATAACACAAGCATGGTTGAAAATGGATTAACTGTAGTCCATTTGCATTCACCGGAGATGTACTAACTAGTAAATTGGATTGATCACCACTAATCTCTATCTCCATCACTGCTGGTCTCTGGTTGAGTCCAGGGAAAATCATCAGTAGGGCCAATTGGGAGAAAATTGAATCAAGTTTTCTTTCTTTTTCTTCAATATTTTTAAAAGAATGGGCATAGAGACCAGGCCACGCTCTGAGTTTACAATCCCTTGCGGTGGAAATGCTGCAGAGAATTAATTTGTAGAATATTCAGCCAAAATTTTGAACCATGATTAAAACAAGATGAAGGTGGTTGGCTGAGATAATGAGGCTACAAGTTCCTACAAAGTCTGACCCTTCACTGCATGTCAACAGAACACAAGAACAACCTGTATATTTTAGAAAGCAACAGTTATAAATTTACCAAAAGTCAAGTTTACAGGATTTCCTTTACAGTCCTCCATCTTTTTTTTTTTTTTGGAGACGTTTTCCAGTGGGCAAAGTTGGGATTCAGATTCCAGGTCTTGAAATCATCACCAGGAGCTTTATGAGACCTAGGCAGGCAGAATTTGCTGTTGGCTAATAGGCATAAACATACAAGTGCCATTAAACACCATGAGCAGTTCAAAGCCTTTGGAAGGGTCTGTCACTGTTCCTATGCTTGTTCCTGGCTATTCTGGGCTCAAACTGGGGTAACCTCCACACTGAAGTTGCTCAGGAGAAAATCAGCATAACTCCTGGCCACATACACTGCCTATGTCCTCTCTCCTCCTTGTGACACTCCACTATTACAAAGCCTAGTCCTTAGCTGGGAACAAAAGCATTTACCAGAAAAGGGTCTCCTCAAAGCTTCTCAGAAGATTAAACTTTGCAAATCAAAAGAATAGCTATTACTGAAGCAAAGAAAGGGAGAAAAGACAAGACTTGTTTCATTCACAGACCAAGTCATCCTCTAATTGCACCACAAACTGCTTAGAGACACTTCAAGCCAGGAAGCCCACACTTTGCTCAGAAGTAACAGGGGATAAAACTTCATACAGGTTTCCCAAGCCAGATTTAACTAGCTCAGACACCCAGCTTACCATTCAACAGTATGGGTGAGGTCATAGACTTCAACAATTTGTGGGAGATCTTGTACAAGTTGTGCTTCCTGATCTCAGAGGAAGGAGGGAAATTTTTATACTTCTTTCTTCAAACTAATTCATGCTTGTGTGTGACATGTGGTATTTGAGTGAAAATACATGCACTGGACATAGCCTATAAGGCATTTCCATTACAAATTCTGCTTCTTATTGTAACAAAACTGTTTAATCCACTGTTTTGCATCAAGAGGAGTGTGACCAGCAGGTCAAGAGAGGTGATTTTGCCCCTCTACTCGGCTCTGGTGAGACCCCACCTGGAGT